>JACXGI010015811.1:0-16885 GCA_016801175.1 Esox masquinongy | reverse complement strand
GGTGGAAGAATTAATCGATGTAGGGTGGAAGAATTAATCGATGTAGGGTGGAAGAATTAATCGATGTAGGGTGGAAGAATTAATCGATGTAGGGTGGAAGAATTAATCGATGTAGGGTGGAAGAATTAATCGATGCCACACTGAAGAAATCAATGGATGGATAACAAACTGATAAACAACCGACTAACTGATGAATACCTGACAAAATGATGAATAACTGACAACCTAATGAATCTGTGTTCAGGTATGCCAAGCTTCAACACCTGCCTGGATCAGAGGGCCACAGACTGACTCACGATGACCGCACAGACCTGAGGAAGTAAGTCTCTCCTGGACTCTGATACAGTGACAAAAAACAGGGCAAATGTAACTGTTTTCCTCAGTTTCAGAAATAAATACACTTTTTTTGTCTTGAAATCCGTAATACAGACTTTCCTCAGCCATTTCCTTCTATTTATCCAAACACCTGTATTTTTCTCTCTCTGTCTATTTCTCTCTTGGTCAGCACGATATCCTCCATCTTGGGGGCGTGGCTTGACCAGTACTCTGAGGACTTCTGGAAGCCTCCGGAGTACAGCTGCTTGCGGCGACTCATCTCCTATCTACACCTCAACTTCCCGGGATCGGATCTTGAACGCCGTGCCTGCAACCTCTTGGCTCACTTCCACCGCCGGCAGCTCCAGGAACCGGAGCATGATTGTAAGACCCCCCCCCAACTAAAGATATGACATAACTTATGACTGACCTTTGACCCCTAGCTCATTAAAACGGTAATGGAAAGTCCATAGAGACTGTCCTAATGGAAAGTTGCGGATGTTTTTTGATGGTAGATGTAATGAGGGAACAGTCAGGGCTACAGACAATACTGAGTACTCGTTGCTTTGTGTATCTGTGACGTAGTCAGCTTTACAACTTTTCCAATTTACTTTAATTTCGATTTTCAACCAAGGGTATCTCTGTGTCATCACCCTCAGTATACTACATTAAGGACTAATCCCAGCCACTCATGGAATGGCATGAAAGTGTGTTGGACGCTGTGATGTGGATGAGTTGTGATGTCATTCCTCAGTGCTGGACCATGGCGGCTATCCTTTCACCCTGTTAGAGGAGAATGGCTATGAGGATGAGCGGCTGGACTTCCTGAACTTTGACCCCACGGTGGTGGCCGAGCAGTTCACCCTCATGGATGCGGTACGAACATCACACATCCTTATACAGTATCGACCAAGTCTTTGTTTGGTTTTCAATTACGTTCTAATCTGTTGTTTTCCATTGTGACACTTTGAGTTACCATCTCATTGTTCTCACACAGCTCATGTGTATATTTTTCCACATCAGCGAGGCTCCTTGGTTATCATCCAGATTGAAAAATGAAAGGCTGTAACTCGGCCCTCCAGTGTTCATTGGAAAACGAGAGGTTTCCTTGACCAGTCTTCAGGGGCTCTTAGATAACAGGGGAAGTGAGGACAGACAGATGAAAACAAAGGGCTCTGGGCCCACTCTACTGTTGATCTATCCCCATAAATTAATGTCACTCCAAAGGCTTTCCTGCTGATGCTTGTTAGGAGACTGAAGTGGGTCCTCCTAGAGGTCCATTCTTTCTCTTCCGTTGGGAGTGAAAACAAGTCAAACTCATCCGAGATGTATAACAGTGGAAGCCAAGACACGTCACTGGTGGCAGCAAGAAATCGAGCCTCCGTTTCATTTCTGCTCTCCCTCTAAACCCCCCCCCACCGTTCCCTCGCAGGAGCTCTTCAAGAAGGTGGTTCCCTACCACTGTCTGGGGAGCATCTGGTCGCAGCGGGACAAGAAGGGCAAGGAGCACCTGGCGCCCACCATCCGTGCCACAGTCACCCAGTTCAACTGTGTCACCAACTGCGTCATTGCCACCTGCCTGAGTGAGCGCTCGCTGAAAGCCGCCCACCGCGCCAAGCTGGTGGAGCGCTGGATCGAAGTGGCCAGGGTGAGTCGCTGTTGTCAGCTAAAACTCCCGTTGCTGTTGCTGAGGCCTCATGTGTGTTGTGTAACGCAGTGGCTACATGGTTGCGTTCTGCCAGTCTCCTTTACCAGAACACTGGATAGATTTGCGCCTGATGCTGAATGGAGTTCACTGATATTTATTGATTTTCTTATGCTGTCTTTTTTTGCCTTCAGGAGTGTCGAATCCTGAAAAACTTCTCTTCGCTGCGAGCCATCCTCTCTGCTCTGCAATGCAACCCGGTCCACAGGCTGAAGAGGACATGGGATGAGGTGTCCAGGGAGAACTTTCGCATCTTCCACGAGTTGTCAGAAATCTTCTCAGATGAAAACAACCATTCGCTCAGCAGAGAGCTGCTCATTAAGGTGGGTTGTTAGTGTGTGAGTGTGTGTTAAGGAGGCAGAATCAATTAAGTATGAGCGAAAAACACAACATACACGCAGACAACATGCACACATAGCTCTAATTCCAGTAGGTTGTGATGATGTCAGGGTCTAGGCAGTGAAAGTGTTACCCTAGGACTCCTACACTCTGATGATGTCTTTACCCAGGGTCAGGTGAAAGGTCCTGGGTGACACACTACCGTACTGTTGCATTATGGGTTGACAGGGTGTAATGCAGCCCATTGTGGAAGGTTGAAGGACATTGTATGGACAGTACCTGACATTAGCTGTTTCCTGTCTCAGTATAATATCTTTACAATGTAAAGAGAATACAGTATTAATATCACCAGTTGTGTCAGGTGATAAATGCTGATAGAGAATAGAACAGTTACATTTACAATTTGGCAGATAATCTCATTCAGAGTTACTCACAGGAGTTGGTTGGTTAGGTATGTGGTTGGGAGAAGGGAATCCCCCCTGTAACATCAAAGCAATGCAGTAGGCTGTGTCAGCTGTCTGCTCCGCTGGTACAGAATGAGGGGGAGTGTGTATGTTCACCATTTGGCAGCTAGATAAATATTCCTGTGAAACAGAAAAAGAAACCTGTGTTATTTGATTGCTGAAATAAGGGCTTAGATCTCATTTGTGTTGTGTCTTTCATTCTTCTCTCTAGGAAGGCACGTCCAAATTTGCCACCCTGGAAATAAACCCCAAACGAGCTCAGAAGAGACAACAGCAACCAAGAGACCTGGTGAGGACTTTTAAGAGTGAGGGGATTTCAGAAGGAAGGCATAATTGCGAATAGGACAATATAGTAAAAAATTATGTGATGTCATACCTGTGGCATTCGGTGTTTTATACCATGGCTTTCAGCCAATCAGCATCTAGCCGGCTCATGACTCTGCCACAAAACCATGAATGGCACTGACTCTGCCACAAAACCATGAATGGCACTGACTCTGCCACAAAACCATGAATGGTAGCGACTCTGCCACAAAACCATGAATAGCAGGGGCTCTGCCTTAAAACCCTGAATGGCACTGACTCTGCCACAAAACCATGAATGGTAGCGACTCTACCACAAAACCATGAATGGCACTGACTCTGCCACAAAACCATGAATGGCAGCAAATCTGCCACAAAACCATGAATGGTACTGACTCTGCCACAAAACCATGAATGTTACTGACTCTGCCATAAAACCATGAATGGTACTGACTCTGTCATAAAACCCTGCTGACGTGGTAAAGTCGATATCCATGTTCATAGAGTGTTGTTACAGTTATTGTTATTTTTAGTCTTAATCATTATTTGTAAATACAATTTATGTGTGCGGTGCACGCATTAACCAGTAGATTTGTAAGGAAGAGCCAGACTAATGTACTGAACCAAGTGACAGAATCATATTCAGTATACATGAAAAAAGAGATAGGGTGAGGAAGACGGAGGGGGTAAAGTCAAAGGATTCGCACCTCGGCCCCATAGATTAGACAGCCGAGAGGAATTGGGTTTTTTAAGCCGATTCAGGAAGTGCTCCAGCCGGCAAGACGCCAACCATCTGTCCTCACTGAACTCCTCACTGACAGCCTGATGCGCGCGTGCATCACACACACACGCGCACGCACGCGCACACGCACGCACACACTCCTATTGCTATCTTACAGATCATTGTTATCTTCCTTTGCCCTTTGAAATTGGCCCACTTTGTAGCAATTGACTGTAACGTGGTGGTGAGAGGAACAGAAGCGTTGCTGGTCAAAATCAGGGGACAGTTCTCTCTCTGTGGTAGACCGAACACTCTGCCCTCAAGTGGTGGTTTGCGGAATCACTCTGACACACCACGCTCACAGCGCACTCTAGTGGTGCAAGTGTGGACGTTTACAGTTACTGTAATTAAAGTATATTCTAATTGTTCAGTTATTCCACTGTAGATAGCTTGTTTAGATAATAGGTTTCCACAGTCCAACCCCGCCTTTGTCTAATGTCTGTTTCAGAGTGTGATGCAGGGGACTATTCCCTACCTGGGCACTTTCCTCACAGATCTGGTCATGATGGATACAGCCATGAAGGACTACCTGGACGTGAGTCTCATACACACACGTGAACACACACCTTTCCTCAAAGTGATGAATTAGAAAACATTTAAAAATAACATCTGTTTTAAAGAAATTCATATTTTGTTGTTCTCAGGGAGGGCTGATCAACTTTGAGAAGAGGAGGAAGGTGAGAAATGTGTGACGATAACGAAGACGCTATTGACGAAGATGATGATGATGAATGACGATGTTGTACTGTTCACTGATCCCTATATTTCCTCTGGTCTGATAGGAGTTTGAGGTGATTGCCCAGATCAAGCTTCTGCAGCTGGCCTGCAACAACTATAACTTCACCCGCAACAAGCGTTTCCGAGAGTGGTTCTCTGGTGTGGACAAACTCACTGAAGCAGAGAGGTAAGAGAGAATTCTGTTACAATTACATGAATCAGTATTTTCACGCTACACTAGAAATAGACAGTTTTGGGTGTGAGGACCAGTAGGAATTAGAATGGGAGGGGTGAGGATAAGGTAAGAGGACAGGAGGACTATAGACTTGGGGGAAAAGAGGAATAATGAAAAGTCAGTAACACATTCCATTCTCTTCTTCCTGGGTGCTTTCCACAGCTACAGCCAGTCATGTGAGATCGAGCCTCTGTCTGAGTCAGCCTCCAACACTCTGAAGAAGAAGAACACAGGAATCATCAAACGCTGGAGCGAGTAAGTCAAGAAATGCATTCTCTCGAAATGATGACAGAAAGCCTATCAGCTGAAAAGGCACAATATCAGGGTTTCTAAAACTATCAATGGCCTCATTCCTCTGGGGACCGCTTACTTAAGAAAAATATGAGACATAAATTTTATTTTTTACAATTTCTGTATAATATCTACTAACCTAACACACTAAATAGTTTTTACATAGTCCTAACATGTTCCACCAAGATATATTTTGGCACACGTTAAATTGTATTTGGCCTTAATAATGAATAATAATAATGAATCAATCAGATGTATTTTATAAAGCCCTTTTTTTTGTTCCTGAGTTTCATACCGGCCCATGGTCCGCTGACCGGGGTTGAGAAACGCTGCAATGCATGATTTGTGGTCTTTTTAAAGTAGATGTTTTTATTCAATTGTTTTTGTTCTCTTTTGTCTCTTTCACACTCTTCCTGACATCCTCCACTCCTCCTCCCAGCCGGCAGCCGGCCAGCTCAGAACCAGGCTGCAGCAGTGCAGGCAGCTCCCACTCCAAGTCCTTCGACCAGCTGCGTTACGCCCCCTGCCTGGGGGGCTCCGGCGGAAGCGGAGGGGTGGACGGAGCGGACTCTGTGAGCGTCACCTCGGCCGGCTCCAGCAACTCTGACGTGGAGGAGATCAGTATAAGCTTCATCTCAGACTCGCCTGACGGCCACGAGCGAAAGGTGAACTTTGTCTTTTGTTTTCGTAGGAAAGGTGAACATTTGACCTTTGTTTACATAGGAAAGGTGAACATTTGACCTTTGTTTACATAGGAAAGGTGAACATTTGACCTTTGTTTACATAGGAAAGTCAATTAGGAATGAATACCCGGGGGCTCCGAAATGTCTGCTAGGAATTTGATCCCGGTTGCGGGGTGCCAACAATGCCCGGGGGTCATGCCTGGGGTGGGGGCATTTGACTCACCATTCAGAGCTGGGGGTGGGGTTGGGGTTTGGCTAAGTTGCCTTGCTTCATTGAGCTCTGTCGACTCCTATTGGTAAATTGTAAGTTCGATCGTAGTTGATGGCCGGAGAATGCATTCTTCTCCAAGCGTGTAGGTGCTGGCAAGTACTTCCTGGTTGAGCAAACGGTGTGATAAGAAGCAGACACCTCATGGTCGTTGGCTCACCAGAGCCAGCCGGCCGTAACTGAGATGTGGCTCAAATTGGATGTCAGGTGTACTCTGGCGACATGATCACCCCGTTGAAATTGCCAAGCTCCACCAGAAACACAAACTGTTTTAAAAAGTGATTTCACCTCGTCTGAAAGTGATTTCAATCTGTCTTGGACATGTCACCGCCAATCACAATCAAAATTCGGTTCAGGTGTGTAGGAGGTGGAGGAGGGGGGTGCACTGAACACTCTGTTTCAATTGGCTAGAACTGGTTGTTACTCTTATTTTGTCTTCTAAGCAAGTAATTGGTCTCGAAAGGTGAGACTTTTCAAATTGAATAAGAATTCCGATGGGTGATCATGTGACCAGGGTGGACATTTAAAACAACAGCGCATCATGATTTACCATGACGACGTGTCAGAGGAGAGGAACGTATGACTACCAGCATGTTTTGAAATTCTGCTGTTGCTGATGTCTGTGAGCCACGTCTATAATGACGACGTTGTCTCGGTCGGTCTACCTAAACGCCACGGTAGGTGTATGATCGCCGTAGCACAGCATAACTGTTCCATCCCACACCTTCCAACCCACGTCTGGCCCACTGGTGACTGCAGCTCTTGATTCCTTTTTTATAGACCTCCACGCCTTCCGTAAAACATTCCAATTCCACGTTAGGGAAGTGCGGCCCCTTGCCTGACCTGGCACCCACGGTACTACCTACTACTTCCTGTGTCATTTCTCTGTTTCACCTCTGCTAGCCTGTGACGCAGCCACACTTAACACATGCCGCCACATGACTGTGACATCACCCCTGTGGCATCACCATCTCATCAACCCTCTAGCCGTTGACTTAACCTGTGTGCAGATGTCAACTTATTTACAACTTATTTAGATGTCTGCTGTCTGTGATGACCTTCGACAACTTTAGGTTGTTTTTTGGACTAGTTTCATTCGTCTTTGTCTGGGGTGAAGGGGTTAATTCTGTCTGCACCCCACTCATAGCAGCTCTATAGAAGTAGCATTGCAAATTTCACCTGGTTGTCCGTCCTCCTTTCCACACTTTCAAATCCGTTTTCTCCATTTAATGTGCATGTGGTGCTAAGTCACGCTAGCGCCTCTGGGGCTGTTCCATCGGTACCATCCTCCGATTCAGTTCTCAAGTGTTTGTTGTGATGCGTCTCGTTAGTCTTCAGCGGCGCCATGACCTAACCCGTTATCCCCGGATTATGTCCCCGTCCAGTTCTGGGAATCCACATCTCTGTCCTCCCTGGACGCCTCCGGTCTGGGCTCCGGCTCGGGCTCCAGCAGCGCCTCCTCCTCCTCCATGTCCTCCACACCTGTGGCTGGGGCCGGCTCCCGCTCACACAAGCGCTCCGTGTCGGGCGTGTCCAGCTACTCGTCGCTGTCGCTGCCCCTCTACAACCAGCAGGTGGATGACTGCTGCATCATCCGGGTCAGCCTGGACGTGGACAATGGCAACATGTACAAGAGCATTCTGGTGGGTTGGCTACATCAGACTGCTGTGATAGTTACACAAAAGGGAATATCCCTGCATTGTTTGACGGTTGCGGCTGTCAGGCGCGGTTGAGCCGATCCCGGGTGTCTTGATGTGGTCATCATGTTACCTCCAGGTGACGAGTCAGGACAAGACGCCGGCGGTGATCAGAAAGGCCATGGTCAAACATAACTTGGACCGCGAGAGACCGGAGGACTACGAATTACTGCAGAAGATCTCTGAGGAGAAAGGTCCGTCAGCTGGCCGTCACATCCACTCAGGACGTACAGTAGAACCTCAAAGACACCTCAGAATTTACACATTTTCAATTACATTTCGTTTGAAATATTTCTAGCCCGGAGTTGTTTGTTTTGGTTCAGTGTGTCTTCACGTTGTCATTGTGTTTCAACCTTATTCCCTCCACAGAGCTTAAGATTCCAGACAATGCCAATGTTTTCTATGCCATGAACTCCGCGGCCAACTACGACTTTGTCCTGAAGAAACGTGGATTCCCCAAGGTGGGGCGGACCAAGCACGTGGCCAGCTCCACCCTGCCGCGAATGAAGCAGAAAGGCCTCAAAATTGCCAAGGGCATCTTCTAAGGGGCGACGCCAAGTCACGCCCACGGAAACCCTCGCCCACCTCCCCGCTTTCGGCTGGGCTCCCTGGGTGAAATCTTTTAGTGCCACCCCTGCTGTGCCATGGTAGAGGTGCCTGGTGCCAGTATGGCCGCGTGTTTGCTGTCTGAGCATCAAGGCCTCAGAGGACTAATGAAGTGAAATGGGAAGTCCCATATGCCCCTGAACTTGCACCGGACTTCATTTTGTGAGGCAGGTTGTGGAAGAAGTGACTCTGTTGATTATGGATATAAGGACACATTAAGTTCATCCAAATCTGACCCCTCTCCCGGGTGTTTCCTTCCAGGCTACAGCTCATGTTTCATGGTGTCCAGGTCACTTCCTGTGAACCCACGTCACTTCCTGTTAACTTAAGCTCACGTTAGACGTCAAAATTGAGAGTGAGCAGAAGGAAAGACTGATGGAAAATGGTGACAATATGTCACCCTGGTGTGTCGGAAAATGCCTTCCTCCCCTTTAAAGGAGTTCCACTTCCTCTAGTTTCTATGACTTCCTTCAACGAAGGTTCAGGCACATTTCACCAGATGGTACTGTTTTTTTACACTCCTTTTTACACTACCAACAACTGCATCTGTTTCTGTGACGTTCTACAACTGAACCAAGTGACATACTGAAACAGATGGACAGTTGGACAGATGCTCAGCACTGCCAGCTTGCAAAGGGAGACACTACAACAAATTACTACAAGGAATTTAGGAGAAAACAGGCCCTATTGGCTGGCTACATCTGGTTGTTGACCAATCATCAGACTTTTTAACTCCTGACTTCTAATGGGAACATGTCCAGTATGTTTTACTAACACTATTCACGTAAATAGGGCATTATTATTACTAAGCTATCAGTAATAGCTACTTTTGTCACTGCTTTGATTCGGCGACGCTCATGCAATGATTGTGCATTGCGTCATATTTCTCTTAGTGGTGCTAACAGACAGTGAAATGCTAAAGCCGGCCCGCTTCAACCCTGGCCTCCCTTCCATGCCTGATGTTTTCAGTTTCACACAGCTCTCTCCTGACGGCAGGGCCAACGAGAAGGAGGGAAGCAGCCCTATGGCCTACTGATGATGGGTCACGGAGGTAGCGCAACTCAGGCGTCCAGCATCCATTTTGGTTCAGTAATTTTGGTTTTAAATGGTTACATTTCTGGAATTAAAAAAAGCCATGGGATCGATTAGAATACATTATGGTGGCCTGAAATTCACTATTTGCTGGGTGGCCGTTGCAGCTAAGGCTTTTTTAGGTTTAATAGCTTCTCCTCGATTGGCAATGCCTCAGAGAACAGGATTGTCTACATGTGAGTGGCACAAATTGGCTGTTGTTGGCATGGTGACCACTGATCTTCAAGAATGTTAGATTTAACTGCAAGAGCCCATGTGTGCTAGGCCTTCTATGTCAGTGACTTGCAGTAGGAGAAAAGTGTATGTAAAAGGAAACTGTGCTACCTTTTAACTAGGACTGTGTGTATGTATGTATGTATGTGTGTGTGTGTGTGGATGTGTGTGCGTGTATGTGAGTGCATGCGTATGTGTGGAAAGCACTCAGAAAGAGAAACATGAATGTTGTATTGTGAAATGAATTGTGGTCTTCAAATGTCTAGTCTTTTTGTTCCCTGTAGTGTAGGGCAGAAGGTTTTCTGCTTATTGCTCTCTTTCTCTCCTCTTGAGGCCTTTCTTCCTTGTGTACCAGGGTTGCCGTCCCCTTCATTTCAACTCACTTCATAAAGGAGATAAATTAAAGAGAGGAAAAGAAAGTACAAGCCAAGTCAAACACAGTCCACTCTATGTGTGCCAAAGAACAGAGAAGAGTGTGCTGTCATATAGGGTCATAGATGGTTCTGAAAGCATAGAGAATGCTGTGAGATTTGTGAGTTTGATTGCTGTTGAGAGACACCTGGCTCGCACGTTGTCTGATTTTCTGCCTACAACGATGACTAAAGAGTAATGTCTTCATGAGTCCTTGGTTTGTGATAACCCATTTTGTAAAACTCCTCTTTATTCAGTATTTCAGCTTTTTTTGATCAAAAGCCGGTGTCCCTATTTAACAGCAGCCATGGCAGTGGTGTTGTGGATGACAGTGTTAAAACTCAAGCCTGTGCCCATTCTCAAAAGGTTTCTTGAGAGACGTTTCGACTGTGACCGTGTCACACTGTGACAGTCAACAGACACATGATGTCTACCAGAGGGACACTGTGACAGTCAACAGACACATGATGTCTACCAGAGGGACACTGTGACAGTCAACAGACACAGGAAGTCTACCAGAGGGACACTGTGACAGTCTACAGACACAGGATGTCTACCAGAGGGACACTGACAGTCAACAGACACATGATGTCTACCAGAGGGATACTGTGACAGTCAACAGACAGGATGTCTACCAGAGGGACACTGTGACAGTCAACAGACAGGATGTCTACCAGAGGGACACTGTGACTGTCAATAGACAGGATGTCTACCAGAGGGACACGGTGACAGTCAACAGACACATGATGTCTACCAGAGGGACACTGTGACAGTACACAGACAGGATGTCTACCAGAGGGACACTGTGACTGTCAACAGACAGGATGTCTACCAGAGGGATACTGTTATATGGGTATTTTTTACTTTCATTTCCCTATTATCGTTTCATCCAGGTCCTCGTTTCCCAGAGCCTTTGTAGCATGAAGATCATCATAAGAAGTGTCTTAAAATATAGCTTTAGGAGCCAAGTCATTTCCCAGAGCCATTCTTAGTGGCTCCTAAAAACCAGCGCACATCTACTAGTGACCCAGACCCAGGCATAGCGTGTCTATGCCACTTTTTTCACAAAAGATTTTCACTTGTCCTAGAATCAGGACTTGTAAGCTATCAAGTCATAGAATCAGGACTTCTTGGCTATCTAATCATAGTTCAAGATGTGTATCTGTCTGTTTTTTTACTGGCTTCTACAGCAGTGATGTGTAATAATTTTGGACACCAGGGATTTCAAAATTCCACAAGGACTTCTGTACGTCTAGGTCCATTATAGGTCATAGCCTTTCTAGTAGTAGTAGAAGAGATGTTTGAGAGTGGCCTGGGCTGTTTTCTTCCCCAGTTTCCCACAGCAAAAATCCCAGATGCAACTTATTTGCTTTTAACATAAAACTGTACTAAGGCAATCTGATGTTCAGAACTTGGAAACGAGGGCCTGAACAGCGATCCGCTTGCTGGCTCTGATACTTTCATTTGACATTGTCCTTTCCAGTACAGTTCCAACCCCTATCATTAATAACAGATCAGCTTGGCTCAGTTCAACACAGTATGAACATACTTGCCATCTGCCACGTCAAACCTAGAACATGTCACCACACGTCAAGACGTCATCAACATTTACAAAACATCTCTAATGCGCCTGGAAGTAATGGAAATCCTTTTAATGTGATACGTTGATAAATCACATATATGTGACGTATACATGTGATGTATTACACATCAGCTGTCATAAATAAGGGTTGTCATAGTTACTACATTATGAATGCATTATGACAGTATGATATAAATGCAGTGACGTCCATTTACATGTGCTTGCTGGTGACAGTGAAGGTGTTGAAAAAGACACGGTATGTTGGTGTATACTTGGTTTGTTTCCTGTGCATGTCATTTGATTGAGTTCATATCATTGGTGTTGACAGAAGTTGCCCTAGTCTCTAATACAAGGGGAATTTGTATCGCTGAAGTGTTACAGATAACGTGCAATAAAAAACATTAAAGTGATTTCCAAAAGAGCAGCCACGGAGCATCTGAATGCAGCCTCCGCAAATGTGGGAACACTGGCGTTGAATTTAAATCACGCTGAACTTACATAATTAGGATTGAATGGAGCCTGTGGTCAGCAATCTCCAGTGACACGGGTTAGGTTTTGGGAATGCTGATCTGGGCATAAAGTAACTATTCAGTGAAAATCTCACGTTTAAGACTCATACCTAAAAAACATTTAGTTGAGTCATCTGACGCGTGGATTCGTCGCCAAAGAATGTGCTCGAGTGGGGTCATCTACTTGTATCTGAAACAGAGTCGACCATTTCAACTATTTCAATTGAATAGTAATAAGTTATTGGCCATATTTCATAGAAATCCGAAAACAGTCAACAGATTGAAAACAACTTCTGTGGTTGGTCAATAAGGGAGAAATTGTTCATTTTACAAGACATCCATGTGCCATGTCTAAAACTTATGTGTAAATCCTAAATTGATGTCAATGGGAGATTTGCACTTTAGATCCCAATGAATGTGTGAATGTGAACTAAGCATTGATGTGTGTTTGCTTTTGCATGTCTCCCCAGTTACCCAGCATATCAGTGTATTGGAGAGGGTGGAGACGGAGATGCGTCAAAAAGATGTCAATAATTCAGGTTTCACAAATGTGTGTGTGTGTGTGTCTATGTATTGTTTTTGGTAAAAGGAAGGGCCAAAGACAACTGCACCAGTTCCTCTAAGTTAGTCCCTCTCAAAACACTGCCTAATCATAAACTGTCACCTTGCCTCATCCTCTCACAACGATCATCCTTAAACCTTTATGCTGTCACTCTCCGTCACTGTCAAAGACTCTGAACTCTCTGACGATTACCTGTTCGATGTTTTTTCTATGTTGTTTTTGTATTTTTTTGTATTATAAAAGACTCTGTGTCCTTTGTAGTTTGTGTTCTTCATTCTCCCCTCTTTTGTGTTTGCTGGCTATATTTATTAACTTGTAAATACATTTTGTAGCATTGTACATTTGTTTTCTTTTCCCATGCAATTACAAATTAATATATATGTAAATATAAATATATATGCGAAGTTTATACCACTGTATTTGTGGGTTCACTGTTCTCCATATCTTGTTAACTTTGGTTGCTTTACGTCAATCCCCTGTCTTTTTTGTATAATGGTCAGTTTTGATATTGCTTTCCCTATTATTGCGCTGTTTGTAACAATGGAGAAAAAACCCACCTAATAAACACTTACCATGTGTCAAACATGTGCATATGTCTGTGATGCACAACACCGTCCAGGGCTTGAAGAGAATTATTAGTACACCCCACTGAAAAACCCTTTAGTTGAAGAAGTACAAACAGGCATTCACCTATCGACAGGTCGTGAAACCATTCAGAAATAGTTTCATATTTTCTTCACCATTTTCATTGATGAAATGAACACTGCAATAAACAACACATTGTCCTTTGTCCGAGCTAACGACCAATGACACCAGTTGTCTGAAAGCCACTAACTACCATATGCGTGACATGGGGTCTTCTCACCATGTTCTGCCAGTTTAAAATAGAACAAATCTTTTTCAAACATTTTTATTGTAAACTGCTCTGGATTAAAAACATTTTATTTATTCTCACATGTTGTAAATACAATGTTTCTGTTCTGCCTTTATTATCATTATTCTATCCTTATTTTATTAGGTTAGTTGATTTTACTTTTGGATTCTGGTCCAACATTAACCGCTGGAATCAGCCGCCCCAAAGGCACCTCTGCAAAGACTCCTTCATACACACTCATTCACTGCAACCAAGTCACCTATATAGTGTTAGTTAAATTTTATGAGTGAATTTTTTGATGTGCCCCTAATGCACTTGATGAAATAAAGCATTTTCTACATACAGGACACCCATATGGTCTCTCCCCTGTGTGAGTCCTCATGTGAACTCTCAGAGATCCATGAGCAGCAAAACTTTTTACACACAAACTGCAGCTAAGAGGTTTCTCCCCTGTGTGTCTCCGCATGTGTACTTTCATATCTGAGCCATGTCGGAAACATTTTCCACAAAAACTACATCTATGTGGCTTCTCCCCTGTATGAATCATAATATGCAATTCCATTTTTGCTTTCTGAATGAAACCTTTGCCACAAAAGCGACAAGCAAATGGTTTCTCCCCGGTGTGGCACCTAATGTGAACTTTCATATTAGAGCTATTGCTGAATCTTTTGCTACAATGAGGACACTGATAAGGTTTCTCCCCTGTGTGGCTCCTGATGTGTTTCGTTAGATTTGAGCTGTTTCTAAAACCTTTACCACAACTCAGACATTTGAATGGGTTCTCCCCTTTGTGAATTCCCATATGCATTACCACCTCCGTCCTCATATGGAACCTTTTATGACAAATATGACAAGAAAACCCAGTCTCCATATGAGTCTGAAGATGACCTTGCAGACTCTCCGTGGAATCAAAGCGTTTTTCACACACACCACAAATATGTTCTTCATCCATCAAATGCATCTTCACATGACTGACTAAAGAAAACATGGAGTTGAAAGATGTCCCACACACCTTACAATAGCAAAAGGGCACAGCAGCATGACTTTGACTTTCACAAACAGGTAATTTCAAAACATGAGACAACTCCATGGATTTCCTTTCATTATTAGAACCGATGCAGGAGCGCTGAGCTTGTAAGGTCTCAATTCTCTTCGATCCAACTGAATGAGGTCCTCTTTCCAAACTTGTATCATCAAAGGTTTCTGTCTGAGCTGCAGAACATTGTGGATTTTCTGCAAAGATGGGCTGGGAATCATTGTTTGGTTCTGATATACTGTAGTACTCTTTATCATTTTCCGTTTTGATCTGTTCAACTGTGGTGCTGAAAATGTCTCCCTGTTGGTTTTCTACACTTTGGGGCTGGTGAAGATGTGGAGACACACTTGGATCCTGATGAAAGTCATTTTTCACAAAGGCAGGAGACGACAAGGTTTCCTCCAGCCAGTGAGGCTGAACTTTCGCCTGACTGGTTCCAAATTCCTCTTGTCTCTTTATCTGTGTGAGTTCTGGGTCTTCCTGTCTCGAACTGGGAGGGCTCCACTTCTCACAGAGCTGCTTCTCAGAGGTAAACTTCTTTCCAGAGTCAGAGAGTTGGTGAAGGTCTGGAGAAGGAAAGACACAGTATCATGATACTACCGTACACTGTAAAACATTTTTTTACAGTACTTAACTGGTAAATTTGACATGTTTTTCCTGTATTTATGAATAATGGTAGAATACTATGAAATAACTATTTTTTAACATTCATCGTGTAGAATAACAAGAAATGTCAGTAAATTCAAAAACATTAACATTTCTGTTTTTTTACAGACATGCATCCTTTTTTCACAACACTAAGCAGTAGAAATACAGTATTTTACATTCTAAAAACCAATTACATTTACCATTATTTTATGGATATTTGCCTTAGTGGTATATACAAATTACATTCTAAATACTGATTATTATAGCTAAAATAAAGTTCAAAAACAGAATAAAGCTATGAACGAGAATATAAAAACACTGATATTGTCTGTGACTAAAAAGACGTTGATCAATAATGTGAAATTATCAATTATCAAATTGGTTATTGGCAATGGTTATTGGTCATGGTTATTATTTTTGTAATTTTATTTTGTATATCCAATTGTCCTACCTTTTCCATATCCAGGACATTACATGCATAAATATGCATGAAAAGTATATGTATATATAGGTATAATGTATAATACATTATATTATCGGGCAAAGCATCCCAGGCTTTTTGAAGATACATCATGTATAACCTTAACAAAAACTACCCAGAACTAAGAACTCTGAAAAAATAGGATTTTAGCCCAACCCCACTCTCTAACACTACACTTCATGAGATATAATGAATAGAATCCTTCAGAAATATATTTTATTGTATTATTGTGTGACATAATTCCAATTTTAACATAAAATACATTTTTTCATCGGAAATTCATAATACGTTAGTTAAAATACACATTTTAGTCGTGCCCCCAAGTTTTCACTCAGTCCTCCTGTCACCCTAACACATTTCCATGTCTTATAAAAATGTGACATTTCATGTCATATGATCAACAGGAAATAGCAGCTTTTGAGTCTCCTGGAGGACATGGGAAGATCAAGTAAGTTCCCTCACTAAGTTTTCATCATATTCTAAGTATGAGTGAGAATTTCAATCTCAAAATACAGTCCTTTTATCTAAATTATGTCTATGGTGATATACAGGTGCTGGTCATATAATTAGAATATCATCAAAAAGTTGATTTATTTCAGTAATTCAATTCAGAAAGTGAAACTTGTATAATGTATACATTCATTCCACACAGACTGATATATTTCAAGTGTTTATTCCTTTTAATTTTGATGATTATAACTGACAACTAATGAAAACCCCAAATTCAGTATCTCAGAAAATTAGAATATTGTGAAAAGGTTATTGAATATTGAAGACACCTGGTGCCACACTCTAATCAGCTAATTAACTCAAAACACCTGCAAAGGCCTTTAAATGGTCTCTCAGTCTAGTTCTGTAGGCTACACAATCATGTGGAAGACTGCTGACTTGACAGCTGTCCAAAAGACGACCATTGACACCTTGCACAAGGAGGGCAAGACACAAAAGGTCATTGCTAAATAGGCTGGCTGTTCACAGAGCTCTGTGTCCAAGCACATTAATAGAGAGGCGAAGGGAAGGAAAAGATGTGGTAGAAAAAAGTGTACAAGCAATAGGGATAACCGCACCCTGGA
>JACXGI010015810.1:0-16886 GCA_016801175.1 Esox masquinongy | reverse complement strand
GTTAAACAAAAAAATCAAACCACATTGCCCTCTAGTGGTAAAAACAAACCACAAGTCGGAGGATACACAGAGGTGACAGCAAAATAGGAGATGCAAATTGCCAGCAGCAAGAAGGTGACAATTGGGTAGAAGAGAGTCGACATGATGTAGCTGATGGCCCTAAAGACAGAGACAGGATATCTGTCATTGAAAAAAAAAATACTTTCCAAGAACAAAAGGCCAGAAAGAACGAAAGTGAGAGAAAGGTGAAACGGTTATTGTGAGTGAATGCGGAAACTAGCTTTGGTTACACTTACTTGCTTCCTTCTCTCAGTAGAGCGATGGCCGTTCGTACTTTCCTCCTCAGAAAGACCAGAATGATCAGTATGGAGATCTCTATGGTACCTAAAGCTATCACTAATGCAAAGAGAAGAGACACAGCAGAGCGTCTTTACTGAGTCACTCTGGACCGGTGTCACAGACACAGATTAAGCCTAGTGTAATACTACAACAACAAGCTCAATGGAATTTTCTATTGAACATGATTATTTAGTCCTAGACTAGGCTTAATTCGTGTCTGTGAAACCGGCCCACAGAGTCTCAAACAAATCTTGTTCAAAGCAAAAGTATAAACCTGGCACATGATAATTGGCTTAGAAAATGAAGACACGTATCATGGGACTGTTTTTCTAAAAATGGTGCAACAGAATTAATATATAAAATGTGTTAAAATGTGGTTATGTTGCTTGAAGACATACATCAATCAGCCCCATAACATTATGACCACCTGCCTAATATTGTCTAGGTCCCCCTTTTGCTGCCAAAACCCTGACTCGTTGAGACATGGACTCCACTAGACCTCTGAAGGTGTGCTGTGGTATTTGGCACCAAGATGTTAGCAGCAGGTCCTTTAAGTCCTGTAAGTTGCGAGGTGGGGCCTCCATGGATTGGACCTGTTTGTCCAGCACATCCCACAAATGCTCGATTGGATTGAGATCTGGGGAATTTGGAGGCCAGGTCAACACCTTGAACTCATTGTTGTGTTCCTCAAACCATTCCTGAACCATTTTTGCTTTGTGGCAGGGTACATCATCCTGCTGAAAGAGGCCAGTGCCATCAAGGAATACCGTTGCCATGAAACGGTGCACATGATCTGCAACAATGCTCAGGTAGGTGGTACATGTCAAAGTAACATCCACATGAATGGCAGGACCCTAGGTTTCCCAGCAGAACATTGTCCAAAGCATTACACTCCATCCGCCGGCTTGCCTTCTTCCCATAGTGCATCCTGGTGCCATGTGTTCTCCAGGGAATTGACGCACATGCACCCGGCCATCCACGTGATGTAAAAGAAAATGTTATTCATCAGACCAGGCCAACTTCTTTCATTACTCCGTGGTCCAGTCCTGATGCTCACGTGCCCATTGTAGGCGCTTTCGGCAGTGACAGGGCACCCTGACTGCTCTGCGGCTATGCAGCCCCATACGCAACAAACTGCGATGCATTGTGTGTTCTTACACCTTTCTATCAGTACCAGCATTAACTTTTTCAGCAATTTGAGCTACAGTAGCTCGTCTGTTGGATCGGACCAGACAGGCCAGCCTTCGCTCCCCACGTGCATCAATGAGCCTTGACCGCCCTTGACCCTGTCGCCGGTTCACCGGTTTTCCTTCCTTGGACCACTTTTGATAGGTAGTGACCACTGCAGACCGGGAACACCCCACAAGGGCAGCAATTTTGGAGATGCCATCACAATTTGTCATCTAGCCATCACAATTTGGCCCTTGTCAAAGTTGCTCAGATCCTTACCCTTGCCGATTTTTCCTGCTTCTAACACATCAACTTTGAGGACAGAATATTCACTTGCTGCCTAATATATCCTATCCACTTAGCCATTTAAATGGGCTTAGCCCTTTAAATACAGACACTGTAGAAAGAGAGAGAGAGGGAGAGAGCGAGAGAAGAGGAGAAGGCCCCTTAACAAAGCTCCCTCAGAAACAGAGCTTAGACACCCGTTGAACACAAACTGCACTTGTTTTTAAACCTGCTCTTTTTTAGGTTAAACCTGCACAATTTTAGGTCATAATGTTGTGTTTTCTGTTGTTTTGACTAGTGATTTAGTTTGTAGCTCTTGTAAATAAAAGAAATAACCTATTCTAAAAACCCCAAATAAAAACCTTAAATACAGATTTTGTGATTGTAGTCACTATGAAAAAGTATGAAAATATAAGCATTCACTAGTGTAAGTTGCTACCAATAAATATTGTTGTTGCAATATTGTTACATGTATCACTGCTTCGGCCTGTTGAATTTGAGGGAGAGAAACAGACAAAAATATAGAGAAAGTGACAGAGGTATAGAGAGATATAATCACAAGAATGGTGACTCACAGAAGATGAGCCATGTTTGGCTGAGCTGCAGGTAAACCGTGACGTCTGTCTGGAAGCCAATATCTACAATGGTCACATCAGACCCGGGTTGCTGTCTCAACAGGGAGAACTCCAGGTAACAGTGCCATATTCCTGACGGCATAGAGAGAGGCGAGAGGTGATGGGCAACAGCCTAGAAGTTACAGAATGTTGTTGAGGAAGTAACTAAAAAGTAACTGGTTTGAATCCTGAGCCAACAGACAGAAATACCTGTCCATGTGCCCCTGAGCAAGGCATTTAACCTAAAGTAAATGGGACGCTTTTTCCTCCACTGCACCACACATTTGTATCTCACTTCCTGACAATCTCAGGACCATTCAGACCTTCAGTGCTTTTAATATAGGGCTTTTTCAACTAGCATGTGATTCCTCTTAAAATTTAATCACAGCATGGTTACTTTTCCTAAAAAAAAAATATGGCAACACTTTACTTGAAGTGTAGTGTCATAACATGGTTTTAACTCTGTCATAACCATGTCATAATGTGTCATGTCAGCTGATATAACATGTCATATCCTGTCATAACATGGTCACGACACTGTAATATATATATTGAAATATTATGACATATATTACATTTTTTTATGACTGGTTATGACACCTATGCAAGTGTATCAAAACATAACAAACCATTCCGTAACACCAGTCTTCTTATAAACAGTATTTTTATTTTACATTTCATCATAAATGCTATATATCAATAGAATTATGCATAAAGTGATGTCAGATATTTACCTTCCCCAGTGTAATGTTTTTCATTACTAGGACGACAGCAGTAGATTTCAGGAGCAGGACTTGACATCCTCTTCGTGACTAATAACCAACATAAGGGTGTGTACAACTAGGTGATAGGCCTATCTGGTTCCAATGATTATGGTCATAATGCTTCTTTTGTATTATCATAAACTATATTTTTAGTTTCAGTTCAAGTTCAAGTAAAGTGACTCAGGATGGTCATGATGCTATTATGACATTTTCATAAACCGTAGTTTGTCACCTTCCCAAATGCTTTGTCTCTCATGAATAGGACGCCAGCGCTAGTAGATTTTAGGAGCAGGACATGACATCCTCTTTGTGAACAAGGATCAACATAAAACATCCTCTATGCGACTAACAACCAACATAAGGCCACGTAGAGCTAGGTGATAGGCCTATCTAGTTTGTATGATTATGGTAATGATGCTTCTCATGTGACAAATAGCTAACATGAATCCTACACGGCCAAAATTCAGACAGCTTTGTTTGCAAAATCTGGTCTGTGCCCATCAATAATTGGGATCAATCAGCAAAACAGTGAATAGTTTTTTAAATAAAAATGTATATACTTTTAATTAAAAAAATATTACTATGGTATATAATATCATTAATATAATTCCTATTTTTATATAATTATATACTTTTTATATAATGTAGGCTACCTTTTTTATGGGAAATAGAGAGCATGGCCTACTTGGTAAGGGAAACTGGGTGATTTCAAAACATTTGGTTCAAGTGGGTACAGTGACCATGAACAGAGACCATGCTCCTGATCTAAGTGAAGTTAATGCAGAAGTTAATTTAGATTATAAAATGGTTCTTGGTAGAACCCTTTTATATAGTGTTCTAGTTACAGTTTTTTTTTGAAGAAGCCTATATTGAACCCTCTGCAAAGAGTTATTTAAACAAGATTCCATTCAGAGGACAAATCGAGGAACTCTATATGGTTTACTAACTTTCGTTTTAGTAAGAATGCACTAGGCCTAGCATAGTGTTTCCCAATCAGCGTATTTTTTTCCCAATCAGCGTATTTTTTTGTTTCTGATTATCAGTGTTTTATGTTAGTCAAGTGTGTAAGCAGTGTACAATTTTAATCAGGTTGGTGAATGCTAGGGCAAAAATAAAAACGCCCAGAAAAGTCTGACCAACATATGTGGGAAGAAAAGCAGTTGGGTTATTTTCAAAGCTGTTTTATTGACCAGTCCTAAACAAAGTAAACAGTTTCCAAGTATTTTAGGGTTAACACAATTTAATTTCAACTTGCAATTGAAGGACCAATCACAAGCTCTGAGTTTGTACAGACCTGTAGCCTATGTCAATTTGTATTGACCATTGCAATGGCTCGTCCAGTCAATTCATTTTTTTTTCAGTTCGCCCATTTTGCTCCTGGCTGGCAGTAAGTAATTGAAGGTAAGCAAATAAGCTTGTGGTATTTTCCCCAAGATGATTATCTAGCTTACCTGTAGCTAGCAGTATTGCCCTTTTAGGATATTCTGGATATTCATACAAGTTAACATATTGCCAGCTAAAAACACAACGTAACAAATGTACAGTGCTTTCTAATTTAGCAATTTGCAAGCTAACATTACAACATTACTGTAGGTAGTTAGCCAGCTAGCAGATTCGAAAAATAACAAGTTAACGAACATTCTTGTTAGGTACGTAGCTATCCTGGCCAAGCGGCAATGGTGGGCTTAGTTTGTCAGTTTGATGTCCATATGTAAACGTATCGATGAAGTTTTAATTAGGGTTGCCACTCATCCTGTATAATACGGGATCATCCCGTATTGAAAAATAAAATGCGCTGTCCCTTACAGAGTCAATACAGGACGCGATTTGTCCCGTATTTTCGTGCACACAGTACTCTAATGCAGTGTTTCACACCCCTGTTTCAAATGGTACCCTACCACTTACACACTTGATTGACGTAATCAACCCATCATCAAGTCTTTAATTTGAATCAGGTGTCTGAGTGCTAGGGCAAAAACAAAAACGTGCACCCCTTTTTTATAGCAATCCCGTTTTTTTGTGGTGATCATGTTTGGGGCTAAACGCCCCCTCTCCTTTGGAGCAAAATGCCCCGGGGGTTATTTTATCCCTGAGAATATATTGGTAAAATATAACAAAATTATAACAACAAATGTGCTGAAATATAACAAAAGTTCAAGATATAGCCTAATATAAGTAGTTTTTAGTTTAATAGCTAGTTTACTGAGCATATATTAACATCTAATATAATAGTCCTATAGTATAACAGACTATATTATAATAGTCAGTTGGCACTGATATTGAATGAATTGCTCAACATTACTGATTTAATGTTTTTAACCTAACACTTCTGCACAGTTACAAAACATTTAAAAATAGTCATCAAAAGTTATACATAGCTTTTTGCCTTTGGATATTGGAATGTGCAATATCACGGTTAAAATTGGTTTTGTTAAGTCACTTAAATACTGCTATCAAGATTGAGTTCTTTTCAATGGCATAGATTACATTGATAGAATGTAATCCATTCTATCCAGGGGGCATTTTACTTCATATGGAGGGGCATTTTGCCCCAATCTTACCCTAATCTTACACAATCTTACCCTAAATATTTTTTGGGGGCAAAGCATTCTTGCTCGGGGGCAATGCCCCCCTTGCCGCCGGGTCTGTATACATGATTAAAGAAATAATACATAAAAGGCAACAATACAAAATATAATACAATAGTACATATAATACATAGAGGGCAAGCCTAAAATGGAGAACACTTAAGACAACTAAAATTATTACTTAAGACAACTATTCTTATTGTATTACTAAAAAAGTAATAGTAAGTTAAGAGAAATTGAATAAAACCAACAACAGATTAACAGTGGTGGAATGACAATTTTAAATCACCAATTTTAAATCGACTATTCCAGAGCATGGGAGCAGCAACAGAAAAAGCTAGGCTACCCCACCCTTCCTGGAGGGTGGGTTCTTGCTTCTTCCAAATATACCAAATTGTTTATTTTGAAAGACCAAACTTCCTGTCCATGTCTATGATCTGATGTTTTAAACCTTAATATAATTGATGCAACTGTTCTTTACTCCTATTGACTCTATTTACATAGAGTAGCATTTTTACATGAGAGTAGCAGAGCACTTTGAAATTGATGCATAAAAAGCAAAAATTGGTGCATAAAAATTCACCAGAATGCAGGAAATTAAGTGTCTGACTAGGGATGGGACATTAGACGATTTTAGTACTAATCACGATGGAAAATACTCACGATTATGAAATCGTGGAGAAATTCTGTAATTGGGATAATCGTAAATCAGGATAATCCTCACATGAGTGACTTGAAAAAGTTCTGCTAGTCGCTGAAGTTTCCCAGACTGCTTGTTTTAGTTTACAAGTGGAGCGCACATCTCATATCACGTTGTACTATGCCACTAAACATCCTCTGCAACGTATGGTCAATGAAGCCAAATGACTCTGCTACCGTAAATAAAAGAATATCAACAATATCAATATCAACAATAAAAATCTATATTAAATTCTTAAATGTCGTTATGAGTTTGGATTGTATTGAAATGATATAAAGAATAAACTAGTTTTCCAATTCATTTACAACAATACTAGTCTAACCAAAAAAGCTTCTGATCACGTCTCCACTTCCTGCTATATGCTAGGCTATTCCATTACCATGGGAAATAAGCAGTTGAAACAATGTTGAGCTCAAACAAACAATGATATCCTAGAAAACATGCAGCTACTATGCAATGCAGAAAAAAACTGTTAACAAGCTGCAAATTGTAGAAAATATGAATATATATTACATTATACACACATCTTTCGATTTTCTAATTATAATTTTGTTTATATTGTAGGCTAATTGTTAACGCTATCCTCCTGAAAGTGACAGGAGAAGACAAATAGAATATCATTTGCGAGGGCAAAAATAACATCGACTATCTACATGATCTGCACAATACATGATGCGCACAACATAACCGGGAGCTGTTATAATGGATTATAAAGTTATTATGAAGAATTGGCACATCAAATAGGCCTATCGTTAGCTAATAAGGCACATAAAATCCGCACGGATGTTCATGCACCCACAGGTCAGTAGCGGTAAGAAATTAAATCTATTTTTACCTCTGATCCACAGAGGAGTGACTTGAAAAAGCTCTTGCCAATCACCAAAGTGTTCCTGACTACTTGTTTTATTTAACTGGTGGAGCGCGTTTTGTATAGATTTTACTAAAAAAAGACTTTCTCCAAACTCTCCATTGCAAGAATGCAATCTTAAACTAGACAAGTAGATTTCCAGAAGAAAATGTGGTGTGCTTGCCAGCTGTTTAAAATGTATTTATGCTTTGAAATAGTGTTTACCTATCGAAAGGTTTGGAGTCTGTATTTTTTAAGGTTCAAGAGATACTGTTGGTGAGGGTAAGTAGCATAAATTAGCATACATGACATAGTTAAAGCTCATAAAAGTTTTACCAATCGCAGATTTCATGTCTGTAGCTCGAACAGTTCAAATAATACAGCCTAGTAGTTAATTAACACTATTTACGCTAATTAGCTAATGTAAAATCGACAACCATTTTATAGTTTCCAGTGGGGATAGCTTAAACGTATGAAAAAAAGTTGATTTTGTGTCTGTAGCTCCAACGGTTCAAAAAATACAGCCGAATTGCTAATTAATGATAATTACGCTAATTAGCATATGTAAAATCAATAAATGTTTCCCAATTTGAAGTAGAGATAGCCTAAGCTGGTGTAAAAAAGTTGGTTTCGTGTCTGTAGCTCGAACCGTTCAACAGAAACAGCCTAATAGATAATTAATGCTAATTACGCAAATTGCATACATAAAATTAATTATCGTGTCATAGTTTGCGGTGGGGTTAGCCTAAACATGTGAAACAAAGTTGGTTTCATGTTTGTAGCTCAAACGGTTCAAAAGATACAGCCTAGTAGTTAATTTACGCTAATTACACAAATATGCATACATAAAACCAAGTACCATTTCATAAATTGCAGTGGGTATAGCCTAAATGTGTGAAACAAAGTTGGTTTCATGTCTGTAGCACCAACGGTTCAAAAGATACAGCCTAATAGTTAATCAACGGTAAATACGCTAGTTAGCATACGTAAAATCAATAAAGGTTTTATTTTATATATTATAACTCAGGATAGTGTAAACTTTTGAATGCGAGGTAGTTTTTTTTCTGTAGTTCGAACGGTTCAAAAGATACAGCCTAAAAACAAATAAATGCTGAATACGCTAATCAGCATAGGTAAAGATACAGCCTAATAGTTAGTCAACACTAATTATGCTAATTACGCTAATTAGCATCTGTAAAATCAATAAACCTTCCACCATATGAACTAGGCATAGGCTAAACGTGTGAAACAAAGTTTGTTTTGTGTCTGCAGCACTAACGGTTCAAGAGTCATTCTCAGTTATATCCTAACGATGTAAATTAGCAATTATACAGTCAATTGTTTATAAACATGTAATAGAATTCTTATTTAGGATAGCCTCAAAACATTAAAGTTTTTATCAAAGGTTGATTGGCCCTAAAGCATGAACATTTTGAATTGAAACCTCTGTATTACTTTGGCTCTCTTTGAAACACATGTTAATTTATGCAAGATTTGAATGTTAATTATTACAAAAGTAAACATAGTATCAAAAATCTGAATACAAGTAACTCGAGTTGGGCCAGACTGAACATCTTGGCATTGGTTTGGACTTGATAGCTTAAAAATGTTTGACTATTTTACCATTCAAGTCTATGGACACTTTTTTCCCATTGAAATACATTGGTGGCTCATTTAAATATTGATATAGTATAAAAAGTATAATAGATATCAAAAATATCTGCTCAAGCAACCCGAGTTCGAGCACATGGGACGTTTTGGAGTTGGTTTTGTGTTTATAGCTTTTACCGTTTAGGCTGTAGAGCTGGAGGAATAATAATAATAAATATAGCTGCAAGCAGCAATTAAGGGGTCCAAGCAATATGAATGCCATAAGAGGATAGGCCTTATAGGCCTGATAGGTTGTATAGGCCTGTTTGTGTTCAGGATTAATGAGCGTTCAATGTGATTTTCTGGAACAGCGCCCCCAAATGGCCAATTGGCGCCACACACTGCACATGTCTTTACCTTGTCATAGCAATGGGGAATACCAAATTTGGTGAGAATCGGACAAACTGTTGTGGGAGATATGCTTTCACTTCCTGTAAAATTGTAGGACTCAGGAAGTTGTTGACAAATGACATCTGCTGTGTTTGAAATGTCTAATATTGTTAACAGTTATTGATGGGCAGTATCCACAGATGCTATTTGTGAAGTTTCTTGGAATTAGGACGAATGGCCTAGGTAGGTTTTTCAGAATTGGGACTACTTCTCAAAGGTAGGTTTTTCAGAAAATTCAAAATAGTTGAAAATTTAGTCAGGCGGAAATGAAAACGGCCTTTTGCAAAGTTGTACAGCACCAGTTTCCACATCATATTATACCAGTTGTATGTCTGTACCACAATTGGGGCAAAAGTTATTAGTTTTTGAAAATCTAATCTTTGGCTGTTAGGTGGTGCTAGAAGCTGGCCTATTGGCAGGGCGAAGCAGTCCAGAGTCACCGTGGCAACCTGATCTGATAAACGCATAGCTGTAAGCACTTACAGGAAGATTTATGTCAGTTGGCCAGATTGGGTGTGTGCTATTCAAATGTCTTTCATGAGTGGACTTGAGAAATACACTGACTGGCCCCCAAAAAAGTTGCATACACTAATATTTCATTGGCCCGCCTTTAGCTTTGTTTACGGTGTGCATTTGCAGCAACATTTTTTCAACAGACTTATGCAACGTCACATCACTTAATTCTGTCCAGAGACGCATACATTTTTGGCTGACATCTTGTAATTACAACGGGAGAGGCAAACCACTCCATAAAGTCTTCTCCAGCACATCCCAAAGACTTTCAATGGAGCTAAGGTCAGGATTCTGTGGTGGCCAATTCATGTGTTAAAATTATTCCTCATGCTCCCTGAACCAATCTTGCACAATTTATGCCTGGGGAATTCTGGCATTGTTGACCTGGAATATGGCCGTGGCATATATATAAATTGATGGGATAATCTGGTCATTCAGTACATTCAGGTACACAGCTGACTTCATTTTATTGCTAAATAAAGTTGCTGAGTTTAGACCTGACCACTTGAAGCAACCTCCGATCATGACACTGCTTCCAGAGGCTTGTACAGTGGGCACTATGCATGATGGGTTAATTTCTTCATGCGCTTCCCTTCTTACCCTGACAGCCATTTCTCTGGGCTAAGTCTGGACCCATGAGACCGCATGACCTTTCTCCATTGCTCCAGAGTCCAATCTTGACTGTTCAAAGTTGAAGGTTCATCACTTTTCTTTCAGGTTTTAATAATGCATTTGACAGTTCTTAACCCAATTCCAGTTATTTCAGCAATCTCCTTAGTTGTTTTCTTTGCTTGATGCAAGCCAATAATTTCAACCTTCTGAAACACAGTAACATATTTTCCACGACCACAGGATACGTCTTCCGACATGGTTGTTTAGGAAATGAGAAGCTACTCACTGCATCAGTTAGGGTAAACATAATGGCAACCAGCTGAAACATATTAATCATCGCATTAATTATTCAATCATAGGCTCTTAAGTATCTCCTTATTTAAATCCAAAAGGTGAAGTTTTTTCGGTCAGGATGTTTGGGGTAACTTCAAAGTAAGATGAAGTAGCAGTACAAGGCACTCAAAAGTCAAAACACCAGGGCCCGGTTTCCCGTTTCAGACTTGTCTGGCTTGAAATAGAGAAAGTACCAGTATACCTTGAAGAGGGTGCAATGACATCAAAAGTGGAGCTATATGCATCTGATATTATTGCATTCCCAACAAGTTAAAGAGCTGATGACACGGCTGCACATTAACAAAATCAATAGGCTACAGACTGTTTCCCGGGGCTGTGCAAATGGTCCGTTACTAATTAAGTAATTGTTTGAGAAGGATAAGTTGTTTTTCGGCCCCTTACTAAAGCCTATATATAAGCAGCCCAAAAGCCAAAACGTTTTCCAAGTTTAGGCTGACCAACACGATTCAATGCCGGCATTTATATAGCCCATTTTCATGAGTGTTTTATTTTTCTCCTCGGATTTAAAATGTGGTTGAATTTGGATGATGGACAATTAAAAGCAATTCATGCATGTTCCTAAAAGAAATGAGGCCAATAGATAAAAAAGTAATGTTTGAGCGTACTTAAGAAATTGACGGTTGCAAGGTAGGTGTAACTTCAAAGTGAGGTGAATTAGTAGTATTAGGTACGCTAGAGTCAAAACCAGTGGGCCAGGGTTTGATTTTGAGAATGTCTTGTCTGGCTTGATTTAAACAAAGGAACAAATGCTGTATGTCTGATAATTTTGCTACCTTTTATCCCAGACGAAGTAAAGCGCACGGTGCCAAAGATAATGGGTCTTTGCTTTCTTGCAGCATCACCATGTCATAATGGAATAACTGCGTTGTTTGTACACTAGAACTACCAAGGCAGTCATTTTGACAGTTTTTTTTTTTTGCAAGTTCATAACTTTGTTGAAATGAAACCCATGTACCTATAGGACCCTGATTTTTCATAAATGTGTGTTTTATTATAAACTTGTTGTTTCATTAAAATTGATATGGAACAATTTTTCTTGAATACTTGTACTTCCCATACGTCAAGGTTATAATTACACCAAACGGCCACTAGATGGCAGCAGAGGACTGGTAGCGCAGTTTGTATTTACTTCTTATTATAATATCAGTAACAGACCAAAGTATGTCAACAGAACATTTTTACATCATTATTATAATGCAAATGACGTAATACGGTGCTAAATATCATAAATAGCTAACTGCTTACTTGTTATCCAGATGGGTCATGTAGCACAAAAACCCATACCCTCATGTCATTCCCAAAAAAGCACACACCTTTCCCATAACTGTAAACACTATTCACCTGTTCCCACACGTTTCAATATTCATAACTCTTTCTGCAAAGCCTTACACAAAAATGGACAAATAAATAATTAATTGCACTATATATTCATTCAGCAAACACATGCTCTCAATATAATTAACTCAAGTCATCACAACCTAAACTCAAAGACCACACCTTTCTCCAGGTGCAAACACTAAGCCTCAAAAATGTTAACACCCTAATCAGAATTGCAGGATTCAATAAATAGCCTAATGCCTAATGGCATGTCCATGTGCTTTAGAATAATGGATCCTAACAATGCTGAAGTTGCAAGGCAACAGAGAGGAAGAGGACTAGGAAAAAGCGACCAAACCATGTACTTAATGTAAGAGAAAATTTTGTGCTTTTGAGAACGTGGTGAAGGGGGCGGTATATGTTACTGCGCGAGAATGTACTGATGAGAGGGATGATCCAAGTAGGATTAGGATCAGAGTTGGGGATAGTGATGGGATTGAAGGTTATGATTAAGGTCAGGACCCGGTTCTGTTGAGGATCAGGGATAGGGTGAGGTTCAGGTTTAAGGTCGAGGTTTAGAGTTGGGATCAGGGTTAAAGCCAAGGTTAGGGTAAGGGTTGAGATCAGGGTTAAGGTTAGAGTTGAGGTCAGGATCAAGGTTAAGATTAGGGCCATGGCTGGTCATCTTGAACACCTACTAATGGACTGATTCAGTTATCTTATCAAGTGTAAGTATGAACTTCGTTCACGTTATAGTTGCACTGTTCTCATTTACTGGAAACAAGTTATTAAGCACACCTGCATAATTTCCACTATTTTACATTCATGTGTTTCAGATTTAGTTTGTGAACAACAAGCTACTATCAGTCCCGGTCTTTGTCACTGTGGAGTTTTTTCGCTTCCTGGGCACCATCATTGCCAAGGACCTCAAGTGTAAGCTGAACAAAAGGCTCCCTCACCAAGAAGGCTCAACAGAGGATGTACTTCCTGCAGCAGCTCAAGAACTAACACCTACCAAATTCAATGGTGGTGCACTTCTACACTGACATCATATCTACAACCTATCCTCAGCACCTCCATCACCATCTGGTATGCTGCTGCCACTGCCAAGGATATGGGCATACTGCAGTGTATCCTTCGCTCTGCTGAGAGAGTGATTGACTTGTCATCCCACCAAGACATGCACACCTCCAGTGCCCTGAGGCGGGCAAGAAAGACTGTGTAATTATTGTCATTATTACTAGAAACAGTATAACAAAATATAAAGTGATTATACAGATAAAAGAGATTATACAGTTGGTCTATGTTTCTAGGCATTTATGGAAAACAGTGGTCTGTATCCAACATGTGCACATTTTGTATAATTAGAACATGAAACACACTTTGAAATACATTTGGTGACTGTAGGTCAAAGGTGTTAAAAGATATGATGATTTCAAAATATCAAGTTTATTGATGCACTGTAGCCCCCCCCCAAAAAAAAATATTGGGGAAGTGTTTTGGTGGTCATAGGCCTTTAAATTAAACAAGCATCAGGTTAGTGCCCCATATGCCCCATCACTTTCTACAAGGCTGTTGTTGACAACTTGTCAGTCGGCTTAATCTCAGACACATACTTGGTAAGCCATTAGAGATGTAGGCATATCACAGTGTATGAGGTGATCTTGAGGTCAAAGAAATTGGTGAAAAAGGCATTATAGGCATTTTAGCCCCTTTAAGGCCTTAAATGCCTTGTAGGTCTCATATGCCTTTTAACCCATTTACACTGTATAGGCCTTATAGGCCTGATAGGTCATATGGCCTGTGAAAGCCATATTATTTTAGTTTTGTTGTAATCAATTCAAAGTTCACGGAAACAAAGATGCAGGAGCTCATAGATGCTAGAGGCAATTTTGTTTGGGTCAACAAGCAGCACCATTTCAGATGACTTTTGTGACTTCAGCTCTAAGGAGCACAGAGATAGCGCTATTTGAAAATCTCAAGTTTGACCATGCATTGTAGCGCCCCCCAATGGCGAATTGGCGCCTCACTCTGCACAGATCGTTATCTTGTCATACAATGTGCATACAAAATATGGTGAGAATCGGACAGTTGTTTGTGGAGATATGCTTTCACTTCCTGTGAAACTGAAGGATGCAGGAAGTTGTTGACATATGACTTCTGCTGTGTTTGAAATATCCAATTTTCATTTAGTAATTACTGATGGGTAGTATCCACAGACGCTATATGTGATGTTTCGTGGAAATTGGACAAACGGCCTAGGACTGGTTTGTTTGAGTTTCATTTTAATCTATTCAAAATACCGGGAAACAAAGACGATGCAGCTCATATGTCCAAGAGGCAATTTTGTTTGGCAAAATACAAAGCACAATTTGAGATGAGTTTGGTGACGTTAGCTCTAAGGAGCACGGAGAAATCACTATTTGAAAATCTCTATTTTGACGATAAACTGTAGCGCCCCCCAATGGCCGATCTCATCCTTATTTTTACTCTTTGTTGGGGGCGTATAGGAGATTATACTGATAAAGTTTGATGGCGATCAAACATTTTTAAAGCTTTTCATTCATAGCTTGAATTTCATTGGCCCGTGGCGGTCACATGGTTTCCACTACCAACTTCCTATTTATTGCAGTACAACAACCTGATGCACTCATGCAACAGACCAAGTTTGCTTAAAATATCTGTTTGCATTCAGTCGTAATGAGCCTTCAAAGTGACTTTCTGGTATAGCGCCCCCACATGGCCGATTGGTGCCAAACATTGCTGGATACCAAGTTTGGTGACTATACGACAAACGGTTGCTGAGATACACTCTCACTTCCTGTTTGACGGCCTCATCACCCTATTCAATTGGCTGTAACGGACAAACCGTTTTGCAGATCAAAAATCCATCTTACAACTTTTTGTAGGATTGATCTGAAGATCATCTGTGCCATTTTTCAGGAAGATTGCTCGTACTTTGTGGCCTGTGAAAAATTTCTAAGCATTTTCAGAAAATCCAAAATTGCGGAAAATCGAATATGGCGGTAATGAAAACGACCTCTAGCAAAGTTGTTCAGCACTTGCCCATGCATCATATGATACCAGATTTATGTCCCTAGGGCAATCAGAGCCTGAGTTATGAGCATTTGAAATCGCAACTTTGACCCGATGGTGGCGCCAGAGACATGGGCCTATGGACACCAACGTTCCTGTGCTTAAGTTTGGGATAGCCCTCTATCAGCGTGCAAAGTTACAAAAAAAGTTAGCCAGCAGAAGTAGGTGAACTTGAAAAAACAGCGGAAGAAGAAGGAAAATAATAAATATAGCTGCCAGCAGCAATTAAGGAAATAAGAAATAAGAATGCCAAAAGAGGATAGGCCTTATAGGTCTGATAGGCTGTGTAGGCCTGTTTGTGTTCAGGATTAATGAGCGTTTAATGTGATTTTCTGGAACAGCGCCCCCAAATGGCCAATTGTCGCCACACACTGCACTGTCCTTACCTTGTCATAGCAATGATGCATACGAAATTTGGTGACAATCTGACAAACGGTTGTTGGAGATATGCTTTCAATTCCTGTAAAATTGTAGGACTCAGGAAGTTGTTGACAAATGACATCTGCTGTATTTGAAATGTCTAATATGGTTAATAGTTATTGATGGGCAGTATCCACAGATGCTATTTGTGAAATTTATTGGAAATGGGACAAACAGCCTAGGACTACTTCTCAAAGGTAGGTTTTTCAGAAAATTTGAAAAAAATGTGGAAAATGTAGTCAAGCAGAAATGAAAACGGCATTTTGCAAAGTTGTAGAGCACTTGTTTCCACATCATATTATACTAGTTTTTTTGTCTGTACCACAATTGGGGCAAAAGTTATGAGTTAAAATGATTCCTCAAAAAATAAATTGATGGGATAACCTGGTCATCCAGTACATTCAGGTACTGAAGCTGGAACTTCAATTTATGGCAACATAAAATTGCTGATTTTAGACCTGACCAATTGAAGCAACCCCATATCATAACACTGCAACCAGAGGCTTGTACAGTGAGCAAAATGCATGATGGGTGCATTTCTTCATGCGCTTCCCTTCTTACCCTGACACGCCCATTGCTCTGGAATAGGGTAAATCTGCACTCATTAGATCACATGACCTTTCCCCACTGCTCCAGAGTCCAATCTTGACGCTTCAAAGTGGACGGTTCACTATTCTTCCAGGTTTTAATAATGCGTTTGACAGTTCTTAAGCCAATTCCAGTAATTTCAGCAATCTCCTTAGTTGTTTTCTTTGCTTGATGCAGGCCAATATTTTCAACCTTCTGAAACACAGTAACATCTATTCCACGACCACGGGATACGTCTTCCATGGTTTTCTAAGAAATGAGAAGCTACTCACTGCATAAGTTAGGGTAAAAATAATGGTAACCAGCTGAAACATATTAATCATTGCATTAAATATTCAATCATAGGGTCTTAAGTATCACCTTATTTAAACCCAAATGGTGACATTTTTTTGGTCAGGCAGTGTAGACTGTTGGATGTTAGGGGTAACTTCAAAGTGAGATGAAGTAGGAGTATGATGCACTCAAAATTCAAAACGCCTGGGTCTGGTTTCCTGCTTCAGACTTGTCTGGCATGAAATAGAGAAAGTACCAGCAAACATTGAAGAGGGTGCAATGACATCAGAAGTGGAGCTATATGCATCTGATATTATTGCATTCCTGACAGGTTAATGAGCTGATGACACCGCTGCACATTAACAA
>JACXGI010015809.1:0-16469 GCA_016801175.1 Esox masquinongy | reverse complement strand
TTAAGGAGTTCCTTAAAATAAAATTGCCACCAGCCATTTTATTTGGGGATTCCATCTTAGAAAAGAGCATGGCAGAGAGGGAAGAATCGGTGACGGCTGCCAGTTCTATGTCTAACCATTTGGTTTCCCCTGGGTGTCCCCCTCGCCAATAAGTCAAGGCCCTAGCATTGGCTGCCCAATAATAATGCCTGAAAACGGTAAACCCAGGTCTCCCACATCCGTAGGCTTTTGCAGATGAGCTTTTGCTATGTGATGGACTTTATATCCCCAAATAAACGGCAATACAATTGAGTCCAATTTCTTAAAAAATGCCTTAGTAAGGAATATTGGCAGATTCTGAAATAGATACACAATCTGGGAAGGGCCACCATCTTAATGGCATTAATGGGACCCACCATGGACAAGGGTGGAATCCTCCAGCTTTCTATAGATAATTTCAGCTTCTCTAGCATGTCTGCGTAATTCAATTTAAATAGAAGTTTGGGATTCTTTGGTATTTTAAGGCCTAAGTAAGTAAAGTGGCTATGAACCAGTTTAAATGGCAGCGACCTAAGAAAGCCAGGGTCCATATTTCCAGACAAGGGCATGAAATCACTCTTGCCCCAGTTTATCGTATAGCCAGATAAATTGCCGAATGATTGTATGATATCCAGAAGGTGAGGAACAGGTTTCGGAGTTGGAGAGACAGACCAGCATATCGTCAGCATAAAGACTCAGACAACATTCTACACCCCCCACCGTAATCCCATTTATGCCATTGTGACTCCTTATTCCTATTGCTAGGGGCTCCAAGGCAATGTCAAAGAGCAAGGGAGAGAGCGGATCACCTTGCCTGACCCCCTGTTGAAGGTCAACAGGGTCCGACTTATCATTATTAGTTAGGATAGAGGATGTTGAACAGAGATACAGCATTCTGACCCATGTGATAAATGAGTCACCAAATCCAAATCTACTAAGTGCCTCAAACATATATGACCACTCTATTTGGTCAAATGCCTTCTGAGAGATAGAATGGCTGCCCCAGAATCCTTGTTATGTTCAGCATACATAATACTAAGGAGCTGTCGCAAGTTGCAGAAAGAAAAGCGGCCTGGTTTGATCAGGGTGTACAATCGACTAAATAGTTTGCCCTAGCCTATTGGACAGTACTTTAGTTATGGACTTTTGGTCAAAGTTTAAAATCAGGCAATCAGCCTATAATTGGCAGGGTCCGTATATTCCTTTTGTTTTTTCAGCAGAACGCTTATGTACGCCTTATATAGGGATTCGGGAAACCTATTAACTTGAAGGGAGTGTTCTATCATCCTAACCATGATTGGCACAAGAATCTTGTAGAATAACTTATAGAATTCACACCCAAATCCATCAGGGCCAGGTGCTTTGCCAGAGGTGGAGGCTATAATTGCCTTAAGGAGTTCACTTCGAGAAAATGGAGAGTCAAGTGCCATTGCGGATGCCTCATCTAGTTTAGGCATATTAAGGGAGTCAAAGAACCGGGCAAAATCAGAGTTCATAGCTGTAGCTTTGGTGGTATATAGGTCCGCGTAAAATTCTCTAAAACGGTTGTTAGCAACCTCAGTTTTGGAGTCAATTTTATGGATTGCATGGCTCGCTTGCGCTCCTTTCAGTTGTCTGGCCAAGAGCCTCTCTGGCTTATCCCCGAGCTCAAAGTTTCTCTGTTTAAGCTTGAGTAGGAGATTGCTGATCTTACCATTAAGAATGGAATTATATTCATATTTCAGACGCAAAATCTTTATGTAATCAAACTGTGCCAGAGAGTTTCTGTAGAACTCTTCAAGGGCTGAGAGTGTATCTTCAATTTCTCTGAGTCGTCTACTCTGCTCCCTCTTTTTCAAGGCCTCAAACGATATTATGTGGCCTCTCATAACCACCTTAAGGGTCTCCCAGCGCGTAGAATCAGACACTTCTCCCGTATCATTAGTCTCCAGGAATTCAGCCGTAAAGTCATATATTCCCTAAACGCACATTGGAGGTATTAGAATCCGGGAGGAGATCGAACACCTTATGGAAGAAGCCTGGATCATCAAAGTTCGGGCCATAGTTATTTAACAGAGTAATGGGAAGAGTTTCAATTCTCCCAGATACCAAAATATATCGTCCACCTGGGTCTAGAATCATTGAGTCATATTGAAACGGGATATTCTTACGCATAAGGATAGCAACACCCCTGGCCTTCGATGAGAAAGGTGATTGGTATACGTGAGAAATCCAGTTGGTTCTCAGCCTCCATTGCTCAGTGGGCCTGATGTGCGTCTCCTGTAAAAATATAATATCAGCCCCTAGCGATTTTAAATGGGAAAAAACTTTACCCCTTTTAACTGGACTACCAAGGCCACGGACATTCCAAGAGACCAATGTGAGATTACCAAAGCTTGCTGACATAGTCGCATGTTAACATAAAAAACAATGTTAAGGTTGCAAGAATGGAATAAGGTGAGAACATAAAAATGGGATTGGCAGCTTGAAATAAAAATAAAATAAAGATAAAGGTAAAATGAGAAATGAGCTATGAACATCGAACAACAAGAACTGTCTCCCTCCCCACCCAGACACTTCCCCAAATGAAGCATCAACTTCCCTGTCATACGAACGTTGGGACCGCAGGGCGTATGGTGGTAGAGTGAGTAACTTCAACCGAACTATAAGGCTAGTGCACAAGCCCTCTCCGCGGCTCAAAATGTAATCATCAAAATGTAACCGTCTCACGTGGGTGATTCGGCAGTGTCCACTAGGTTGTCCCCAGAAAAGAACCAGAGAAGGTACCTGGGCTACCCCCTTTGTGTTAGTCCGTCCACAAACTTGACTGCTTCTTCGGGGGAGGTAAAGACCTTTGTAGCACCATGATGTTGAACGTGAAGCCTAGCTGGGAAGCGCAGGCTATATTTCAGTTCCATCGCTCTCAGGGTCTGTGTCACCCCGCGGAATGCGCCCTGCTGCTCCATTACATCAGCTGAGTAATCTGGGTAAAGGAAGACTCATTGGCCATTATATTCCAGCGCCTGTCGTTGTCGCCAAAGCCGCAGAATAGTTTCCTTCTCTTGATAGAAATGCACTCGGGCAATGAGTGTGCGAGGCCTGGGAGATCCGGTCGGAGGGTCACGCTGCTGTATTCTATGGGCTCGGTCGATGATCAGCGGTGTCCAAAAATTAGCCTCGTCTAGCAGTTTGGGAAGAAGGTTTGTAACAAATTCCGTCGTCCTACCCTTTTCCTCCCCTTCTGGAATTCCCACAATCTTGATGTTGTTACGGCGAGACCGGCCCTCAAGATCGTTGATCTTGGCTCGGAGACGAGCGTTATCCTCCCTAAGTTTGGCGAGTGTATCTTCCACTGCTGTGACCCGGGAGTCTTGTTGAGATTGAGCTTTTTCCAATTGGTCCGTCCGGCCAGTGAGTTTGTTTTGGGAGGCTTGTAAGGATTCAAAACTATTCTCGAACTTGTCGAACCTTTCGTTGATAGTCTTCAGGATAGCGTCAGACATGTCTCTCATCATACGTTTTGTAACTGCAGGTACAGCTTCAATATCAGAGTGATGTTCGTCGTCAGATTCCTCTAGGGCAACGGTAGCCGCGACTGCTAGCCCGTTTTCGTTGGCCTTCCGGCTTCGTTGTTTTCAGTCTGGTATTGTCAAAAATAGTCGCCAAATTTGTTCTTGTGGAGTTCATGACACGTACAGTGGTAGATTATGCGAGAATAATGGTGTATAGACGTTAGAAATTGTAATTAAAGGAACCGATCGGAGAGGACCTCGAAGAAACGAGTCTACTCCATGCGCTGCTCACTCAGCTGAACATATTTAATGTGGAGTTTTATTTAAATGCTCAAAATATTTTTTGAAATGCATATACACTGCTCAAAAAAAAACTAAGGGAAAATGAATCATTTTTAAGGGAAATTATTCTTCTCTAGTTTTGCATTTTGCTAGTGTCCTTGTCACTACAGGTAGCATGAGGTAATACCTGCAGCCCATTCAAATTGCACAGGTTGTCGGGTGCCATGTCACAAGAATTTCATTGTGCAGGATGACTGTGTTGTTCAGTGCATTTGACAAATAAACCTTGAAATAGATAGTCCAGCAGGAACAGGAGGTGCATTGCCAGAGCCCTACAAAATGACATCCAGCGGGCTACTGGTGTGCACGTTTCTGACCAAACTGTCAGAAACAGACTCCATGAGGGTGGCATGAGGGCCCAACATCCTCTAGTGGGATCTGTGCTCACAGCCCACCACCATGCAGCTCGATTGGCATTCGCCAGAGACCATCAGAATTTGCAGGTCTGCCATTGGCGCCCTGTTCTCTTCCCAGATGAGTACAGGTTCACACTAAGCACGTGACAAAAAACTCTGGAAACGTTGTGGTGAATGTTATGCTGCCTACAACATCATCCAGCATAACTGGTTTGGCAGTGGGTCAGTGAATATCTGGGGAGGCATATCCTTGGAAGGTCACTCTGTGAATTGGTTACGTTTACTGGCAACTGATGTGAGCTTACAGCAGCTTCTGGCTAGGGGTTGTGCTTTCATCCACCAAATGATCCATATCACAAAATTCAACATAATCCATGTTTCCACATCTGTTGCTCGTATTATTTTTCACAAACCCCTGCATACTCTCATTCCGCTTCTGCTTAGTTCTGTCACTTTTTCTTACTCTCTCCTCTTTTTGTCTCTCAATGTGAAAGGTGTAAAGAATTAGGTGAGACGAGAACTGTTGTTGCTTGCTCCTTGGAGTTTCAGGCTGGGTGTTTTGTAAAAGCACTTTTTGACAACTGCTGATGTAAAAAGGGCTTTATAAATACATTTGACTGATTGACTGAATGGGATTTCTCCAAGTCCTTATTTCCCTCTCTCATGTCACTCTTCTGGTTTAAGGATTGGGGTCTGGCGTGGCATCATACCGTCCATTGTGCAGTGGTTAGTGTGAGTAATGGGACTGAGATTGAACCATCTGCAGTGCATGATAGGACGGGGCAGAAAATTTGGATGGATTTTTGGAGTCCAACAGATTAGGTCTCCGACACTGGTCTACTGATCATCTTTAATTGACTACTTTTCAAAGAATATCTGCAGTGGCAAATACATATTTGGAGTTCATATTGTTTTATTCAAAGGAAGTCATTATGATACTGCACACATCATATTGTATGTCAAGCAGTAATATATTAAACCACAGATTAAAAATGTGTGGCACCAGTAAATTGAGAGACAACTAACCTAGCTAGTAGCCTTGTTTCACTGAAGGATGGAGGGCATAGTTACCTTTGACAATGAGCTCAGCAAAGTTAGAAACCCCAGAGCCTCTGGATGACTGGGTGACACAGCGGTACAGATCCTGGTCATTGTGCTGCACACTATCCACTTGAAAAGATGCTACAAAGCGACGGTGACTCAGGTGCTTGACAGTGGCGGTAGATGTCACTTCTCCACTGTGCCTCTGGAGAGAGGGGAGAGAGAAGGCCAGAGAAAACAGGATGGTCAAATGTGAACACAGTCCTACCTACACATACACACACTTGCAGACCCACACAAGAAAATACACACACACACACAAAATATGGTATGATTATTTGAGAAAAATTTATGCAATATTGATTACAGTCAGAACATTAAAATTATATCAATGAGTTTAGAATTACTTTTGGATTATTTTCACTTTGCCATACTACCAACTCCAAGCCATATTTTAAATTGCTTGAAAAGTGCATCTAATATAGCAAACATTATAAGGTGCAATAATAAGGTGCATTCCGGGACTTTTGTGAATAATATTGTTTTGAACCAGATGTCAAAACCACCATATTGAACAGGACAATATGACGCTTTTTACGTGGCCATTGGCAGACGACACGTCAGGTGGCGTTATCGAAGCACACAAGTGTTAATCTATATATTTATAAAAATATACTCATTTAAATTAATCATCTCAATGTTTTTCCCACAAATTAGCTTGTTCATTTGAATCACAGACACCAGAAAATTCAATTTTGAACTTCTGACTGATCATATATAGCAGATTGAAATTGTATTAAATTATAAAATATATTGTATGATTGTAAACTAGCAGCAATTCCAAAGTGTGTTGAATGAGGTATATGGAAAATATAGTTAAACATATTTAATATTAGAAATATACAGTACGTGTATACTGTAAGTGTAATATGCCTATGAATGGTACATCGAAATATGCTAATCTACATTGAATGTACATTTGAAATGTTCATGTGATCAATATGATCATTGATCAGTGTTGCTGGTTGAGAAGCCTTATGGCCTGTGAGTCTGGAAGTGCGTGCCTTGATGCTCCAGTAGTGTCTCCCAGATGGCAGCAGTGTGAACAGACCATAGCCTGGGTGGCTGCAGTCTTTTATGATGTTCCATGCTTATCTAAGGCCAGTGGCGGAGAGAGGCTGTCTGAGGGGCAGGGGTGAAAAAAATTAAAAGGACACCAACTGCATGAGGTGGGGCACCAACGCACAGACATTTGTGATGCATTTATGGTGAAACAGCTGGTGTCCTTTATGTCCAAACCCTGATTGAGATTAAAATGAGAATGAGCTGTACAGTTGAAGTCGGACGTTTACATACTCTTAGGTAGAAGTCATTGAAATTAATTTTTCATCCACTCCACAGATTTCATGTTAAACTATAGTTCTGGAAAGTCGGTTAGGACATTTACTTTGTGCATGACAAGTAATTTTTGCAACAATTGTTTACAGACAGATTATTTCACCTATAACTCATTATATTACAATTCCAGTGGGTCAAATGTTTACATACACTATGTTGGCTAATTGACATAATTTGAGTCAATTGGAGGTGTACCTTTGGATGTATTTTAAGGCCTACCTTCAAACTCAGTGCCTCTTTGCTTGACATCATGAGAAAAAGAAATCAGCCAAGTCCTCAGAAAAGAAATTGTAGACCTCCACAAGTCTGGTTCATCCTTGGGAGCAATTTCCAAATGCCTGAAGGTATCACATTCATCTGCACAAACAATAGTACGCAAGTATAAACACCATGGGACCACGCAGCCGTAATACCGCTCGGGAAGGAGATGTGTTCTGTCTCCCAGAGATGAACGTACTTTGATGCGAAAGTGCAATCCCAGAAGAACAGCAAAGGACCTTGTGAAGATGCTGGAGAAAACAGGTACAAAGGTATCTATATCCACAGTAAAACAAGTCTTATTTCGACATAACCTGAAAGGCCGCTGAACAAGAAAGCCACTGCTCCAAAACCGTCATAAAAAAGCTAGACTGTGGGTTGCAACTGCACACAGGGACAAAGATCGTACTTTTTGGAGAAATGTCCCCTGGTCTGATGTAACATAAATTGAACTGTTTGGCCATACTGACCATCATTATGTTTGGAGGAAAAAGGAGGAGGCTTGCAAGCCTATGATCACCATCTCAACTGTGAAACACTGGTGTGGCAGCATCATGTTGTCGGGGTGCTTTACTGCAGGAGGGACTGGTGCATTTCACAAAATCGATGGCATCATGAGTAATTAAAATGATGTGGATATTTTGAAGCAACATCTCAAGACATCAGTTAGAAAGTTAAAGCTTGGTTGCAAATGGGTCTTTCAAATGGACAATGACCCCAAGCATACTTCCAAAGTTGTGGCAAAATGGCTTAAGGAAAGCAAAGTCAAGGTATTGGAGTGGCCATCACAAAGCCCTGACCTCAATCCTATAGAACATTTGTGGGCAGAAAAAAAAAGCGTGTGTGAGCAAGGAGGCCTAAAAACCTGACTCTGTTACACCAGTTCTGTCAAGAAGAATAGGCCAAAAATGACCCAACTTGTTGTGGGAAGCTTGTAGAAGGCTACCCGAAAAGTTTGACCCAATTTAAAGGCAATGCTACCAAATACTAATTGAGTAGTAGGGGTGGGAGGATATGGCCAAAATTATCCCGATTTACGATTTTATCCCAATTAATGAAAACCCTTATAACAACTCTGGTTTCTAGCTCAAAACGCCTGATCAAATGTTCTTCCATTACATAAATATTGTTCTTGAGCATTTAAAAAGCCATTACAATAAAATAATATCAAAGAAGGTTTTTAATAATTAATGAATACTCTAAAAACATGTAAATCTCTAAATGTATATGGTTGGCAGCTTCATTGACAATACATTGCATAGGATGTTTAGAGGCATTTAGAATTGCCATTTGTACTGCATTTGCCTTCATTGCACATCTATTCATTGCACATCTGTATGTCACATCTGTAACATACATTATACTTAAGTACATTTTCAGTCCTCTTCAATTCGCACTTCTTGTTAGATGCTAAATGCATTTCGTTGTACTGTACTTGTACTTGTTCAATGACAAAGTTGAATCTAATCTAAAAAAAATTGAGATATGCGCTCCACCACTTAAATAAAACAAGTAGTCAGGAATACTTCGGTGAGTGGCAAGAGATTTTTCAAGTCACTTATCTGAGGATGAGAGTTGAAAATAGATTAAATTTCTTACTGGTACTGACCTGTGGGTGCATGCACTCCCGTGTGCATTTTATGTGCCTTATTAGTTAAGGACAGACCTATTTGATGTGTCAATTCTTTATAATAACTTTATAATTCCTTATAACAGCTCCCCGTTATGTTGTGCGCATCATGTATTGTGCAGATCATGCAGATCGACAATGTTATTTTGGCCCGCGAAAATTATATTCTATTTGTCTTCTCATTTTCAGCAGGAAAGCGTTAACAATTGGCCTACAATATAAACAATTATAATTAGAAAGAGATATACATATAATAATGTATATCCTATTCATATTTTCTACAATTTGAAGTTCGTTAACAGTTTTTTTCTGCATGCATCTCTCGTAGCTGCATATCTTCTAGGATAAATATCATTGGTTTGTTTGAACTCAACATTGTTTAACAGCTTATTTTCTGCGGTCAGGTATTTGCATATAACAGGAAGTAAAGATGTGATTGGAATCATTTTTTTGTAAGCTACTAAGTGTAGTGGTTACACTAGCCTACTGTTGTAAAGGAATTGGAAAAATAGTTCATTCTTTGTATCATTCTCCATTGCAATGAATAGCCTAAAACACTGTTGACTTTGTGTGTGAGGTGATGATAATATAGAAGCACAGTAACTCTTGAGGGACGTTCATTTTAATTAGTACCCCACACACACCTTTATAGCCTACACATATACACAGGCCAGGTAGGCTTAATTCGTGCTCAAGCTCCTATTCAACAAATAAATGAAACCGCACACATTAAAGGCTGAGCAAGATACGTTTATAATACACACTCTCTTCTTGGCTACTCATTTTAAAATAGGAATGTCTTCATGAAAATACTTAATTGTAAATCGTGAGAAATCTGAGACTGGCCCACCTATAATATAAAATGCAGGTGCAACATTAATGACCACTGCCAGACAGGTTCAAACAATTTAGCGAACTTAATGCAGCCTTTTTGTCTTTCTGACATTTCTGCACAGCAAATTTTCTGTCATTAGTTTACTGGTGTTAGGACTTTTTAGTGTAGTGTTTGCAATCTGGTGTTAATTTTCATGGCAATGACACCTTGTGGCATACAAAACGCATTGCAGTCAACGTAAAAAGGCTGTGTATGTGCTGATTTACGCTAACAGGTGTTCATTAGCGCATTCAGGTACTTCGTGAGGCGATTCCCCAGAATTCAGAATTTTCACGGCGCCATATTAGACCGCACAGTATTTGTCAATTCGGTGAGTATTTCCAGTCGGCAAGATTTATGTGAATCATATAGAATACGTGTTAGTTGCCATTGATAGGATTTTAACTTTTAATTAGGTTTGTTATGCCCCATTTGTGCCATGTAACAGTCATGATGTTAATAATATACACACATTTTAGATTCGGAGGGCAGTGGAACTAGTTTTTAATCAGTGGCCATAGGACACAAGGACTCTTTGCTTTTTCTTAATTTTTTCAGGGCTGCTTGTGAACTCCATTTGTTATGGTGTTCACAAGAGGATGTAATTCTATTAAATAAATTCATGTGTTTGTCTATATTACATAGTGTTACTGTAGGTTTTTTTTTAGCCAAACCCCTGAAGTATTTTTGCTATATTTGGAAGTAGATTGGGCTAGGGTCCTTTAACCTCTTGAACGACTTTGTTCTTTGCCAATGGTAGGTGAGAATGCTTTGTCCCTCCCACTCCGGCAGTTTAATTTGTTTGTGCTCCCGCCAGAACCTTCTCTTTCGCGCTTGGTTTAGATCTGAGCAGTTCTGTTCGTGTTCTGGCAGGCTAAGAGCTTTCTCTAATGTATCATTATGTAATGTCGTAAAGTCAATTAAATGTTGCATCGCGAAGGAAAATGCAAACAGTTTAATTTATCTTTCTGTGCATGCATGTGTAACTGGTGTGAAATGGCTACCTACTTCAACTACCTTGAAGTAGTTGTTAGTTGGGCTTTCTGAAAGTATTGATATCTTGCGTCTTTAACGTTTCGGTTTCGCTGTTTATGCGCCATGTGGTGATAAAAAGATGAGAATGACAGCTTTAAAAAATAAAATCGTCTGGCAGACATTTGGGCAAAATAGCTTTAAATTCGCTTTTGCAGTGGTTATTGTAACATAAAAAATACTGGGGGATAAAGCATGCATATCTAGGAGCATTCCTAAAACGAGCTTCCTGTAGGTTTATTAAGTGTCACAAAAACATTTTTTTTAAATGCCTCTGGGTCAAATTAACCCCTTCCAGTGTTTCTAGTGTTAATGTACATTGCTGTTCCTTTTTGTATTTCTAGCTCATCTTTAGAGTTGATCTCAATGATAATGCTTGTTAGTGATGTTCCGAAGGTGCAAGAAATTTCTGAGGCTTGTATTGATACCTTTATAACTGAGGGTAAGCGCATTCTTATCATTGCAAATTGAGAGAGGGCTTGCAAGGAATGGAGGCTACAAATCTTTGGGACTGTTCTTTTAAACCCCCCCATTTTATAATAATTTTCCAGTGAAGGAAAAGTTCTCCATTTCCAAGGATAGACCCATTACAGTGAAAGATGAGACAGGCACAGAAGTCGATAAAGATGTTTCCTGATTTATTGACCACCGCGGACAAAGACATCTTGCTTGTCATAAAAGATTAACTTGATGACAGTGGTGAGTGAGAACCACTGGATTACCTTTATTTGTGGATAATTAGGTAACAGGAGTTTAACATCCTGTATGTCAGAGCTCCAGACTGAGTAAAGTTGTTGCTATCATCCCATAAACATTTTAGATGACTAACTGTATTAATTATTTCTTTATTGCCTGGACCAGGAATTAGAGTTGGTTCCAAAGTTCCCCTATTCAGAGTGTTATGTTAAAATGTGTGATAAAAATGTTATATTTATTTTTTGTTATATTTATTTTACAGAACCATCTACACCCAAGTCATCAGCCAGTCTAACATGTACAGTATCTGTGACTCCACAAAGCAGTGATGATAGTGACTGGTTCAGTCCAAAACGAATCAGAAGGGAGGAAGAGGCATTACAGAGTTCACCAGCCAGAGATGTGAGTACCCATTTCAATAGCCCTACTGAAACACTGGGCAATTATTCACCACAGACTCTGCTTTATTTTGTCCTTGCCAAAGTCGTTCAAGTCCTTACCCATTTTTCCTGCTTCTAACACATCAACTTTGAGGACAAAATGTTCACTTGTGGCCTAATATATCCCACCCACTAACAGGTGCCATGATGACGAGATTATCAGTGATATTCACCACCTGTCAGTGGTCATAATGTTATGGCTGATCGTTGTATATTCCATGTCATAAAATGGGTCATTTCTGAAGGCTCCCAAGTTGAGTGGGGTAGTGTGTATTATTTTTGTAATTCTGTATTTCTGTATGTTCTCTTTTCAGCTGATAAAACAAATTCTGCTGACAAAGTCAAGTGGAACAGAGGTTCTGAAGGAATATGAGGAAAAGGGGACAATTTGTGACGACTTGAGAAAAGTGATGGTGAACATCTCAGTTGCACACAAGATTGAGAAAGATGGGTAACATTTCAACCATAATTTGCAGTCTTATTTTGCATAGTGGAGATATTTATTTAAAACTGTTCTGATAGTTTTTATATTATTTCTTTGTTTATTTCCCCCTGATTTTTTTTTAAAAACATGGCCTTTTGGGAGGAGGAAGGTGGTAACTTTTAATGGTCTTTCATGTTTTAATGAGGTCTTGCACATAGATGAAGGACATAATTATTAATTAACGGACTTATTGTGTTTCCAGGAGAGTCCCTCACAGACTGACCAAAGAAAAATATGCACTGGGAATAGTCACCTTGTTTCCCTCACTTAGAGATCCCCAAGGGAAGACAGGATACGTGAGCTTTTTCAGTGTTTAGTAGACTGTTATAGATGCTAAAGCGTGTGATTGTTAAAGTGTAACAACACACTGAACATTTTTTTTGATTGGTTATTCCTAGTTTCAAGATTTATTCACTGTATTGGTACCTTGCTGTGTAGTTCAATTATGTAGTTTGCAACAATGGGCTTCTGCTTATTTAGTTAAAGATATCTAGTGTCTTATAGATTCGAAGGTGTTGTCAATTTTTGTTTTCAGAAACATTTTTATGATGGTCAGAAAAACAGCGGGTTCAGGAGTGGCGTCTCAAGACCGTTCAGAGGGGGACGAAACCTGCAAACAAGGATGGTTTAAGGCCAGAAGAAAATGGAGGACCTTTGCTCAGCAGAGAGACGTACCACCATGATGAACAACTAGATGATGAAAGAAGTCTAGAGGCCATATCTTTGATGAATCATACGAACGACCGAGATATCATCATACAGAAGATGCGGGCAACTTTTGAATAGACAACGATCTACAGTTCTCTCCGTCTTCCCTCGGTTGCTGGATCCTAAAGGATTGGTAATATTCTTTGTCTTTATTTTCTGCACAAGCTAAGAGAGAGCTTTATAAGAAAACTTATCACACACATTTCCTTAAATATAAATTGTTACTCCTGTGATACTGAGCTGAGCTGCTAGTTTGGTAAATTGAATGTCAGGTGTGTGAGTGCTAGGGCAAAAACAAAAATGTGCACCCCTTTGGGTTCCGAGGACCAGGATTGGGAAACACTGGTTTAGATTCTTCTAGATTTCAACCTTCTCCATGGGCCAGAAACTGCTAACAAACTACTAAAATGGCAAACTTCTTTCAAACCAAAGGTCATCAGACAACCAGACACTGACTTCTATAACATACCCTCTCATTTTAACTTGTCATTAATTAATTAGTTTGAGGTGTTACATGTTTTAACTATTGTGAATCAGATTCTGCTTTATTTGACTACACCAAAACATACTTGCTTAGTAGGTGTAACTACTGTGTATCTATGTGGGAACAGATATCGCTTCAAATTACAGCCCTCTTTCCTTGTAACTACAGTGTACTTATGTGGGAACAGACACCACTTCAAATTACAGCCCTCTTTCCTTGTAACTACACTGTAACTACGTGGGAACAGACACCGCTTCAAATTACAGCCCTCTTTCCTTGTAACTACACTGTAACTACGTGGGAACGGACCGTTTCAAATTACAGCCCTCTTTCCTGGTACTTACAGTGTGTTTGTTCCGTATAAGAACTAGTTAAAGATGATGGACTTACTAGGAACTTACATGGTAAGGGTGAAGTTCACAAGGTATAGGAAAGAATAAGCTACAACAGGATGATGGCGTGAAGGTATGTTATGGAGTATTAGCTGAAAATAAATGATAATTTACCACATTTATTTTCTTTTTATCAGGTGTTATTACGAAATAGACTAGTTTTAATGTGTATTTCCACCACAAGGTAATAGATCTTATTTGTATCTACATTTGGAAACAACACAACATTTAGGTGATTTGCATAGTGAGCCAGGCACCTTTGGTTATCCACATTAAAGTATGCCTTCTAATATTAGAGGTTAATTGTCCTCAACAACAGTCAAATCTGACCAACTCGTATTTGTTAAGCCTATCCGTTTCATTCGTCAGCTTCTCGCTTTCAACGCGACAAAATAATAGCCTACACTGGAGTACTTTCGATCCGGCATATTGGAGAAAAAAACATTCATGTGGGCGCCTATTATAAGGAGAAGCATAGGGGGCTGTAGGACACCCAACAGATGAGTGCATTTTACTCAAAGACATGCCTATGAATAGCAAAACCAGAGAAACTGATAATTTTGCAGTGTTCTCTTAATTTTTTCCAGAGCTGTATATTGTTGTGCCATGGCTGAAAAGTACAGCGTGGATAAACATTTCCGAGAGACAAAATTTGAAAGGTCGGAGAAGGGAATCGAACCGGTGTCACAATATCAAAAGTCAGGGATGTACCCACTACACCACAGGGCCTGCTGGCCCCCAGTGCACCTCAGTATAGTCTCCAGGGGTTGTGATCTATATTACCCCAAAAAGCATAAGCGGATGCATACTTCGAAAATTCAACAGAAATATTCACAATATAACTGTAAACAGTTTTACTTTAGGCTTACTATAACGTAGCTACTGATGGTTGTAGCCAGCAAAGTTTTTGTCTATTCTGAATAAATCCGAATGCATAATGTGTTTTGTCTGCAGTAAGGCGCGAAGCCTGGTCGGCCGTATATCAGTCCGTGTCTCTAACCATTACGCTATTTAACAAGGGGTAGTTAGCCAGTCACTCAATCACTCAGTAAGAGACATTCGCTCTTCGTGGCTGGCTCCACTTACGCGGTCCAGCAAAAACAATGTGAGTATAGAGTGGAGAATGTGTGTTATGTGTAGAGATACAGAAAATAGTGTTTGTGGGGGAGGAGTGTGGTTTCTTGGATTTAAATAGGAATGTCTGTGACAGAAGTGACAGGAGAATGTGTGTGTGATTTCATGTGGAGATATAAGAGAGTGTGGAAAGAGAGATGAGAGAAAGTGTATTCGGAGGGAGGGAGTAAAGGGTAGGGTATGAATATGTGTGTGGAGCAGAGAGTGTGTCTTGGTGAGGAGTGTGGGGAGGAGAGTGTGGATTGAGTGTGAAGAGAGAATATAATGTGTGTGTGGTAGTGTGGAGGGAGGAGAACGTATGGGCGTAAAGGAGAATGTGTTTGGATGGTATGGAGATGGAGGAGATGATGGAAATCAAGTGTCTAAGACTCACCATGGTGTGTTTTTGTGTGTTGAAAGAGAAAATGTGTTAGGGTGGTGTACAGGGTAGGAGGTCAAGAAAGTGGAGATGGTTTACATTAAGTATCAAAGATACATCATGTTCTGATTAACTTCAACAGCGAATTTTATGTGCCAAACACGTATGGCAGAATTTCGGTGAATAACTTAACCTCTGTAACAGTTATAGCTGCTAAAAAGCCATAACATTGTGTATAGGTGCAAAGTGTCAAAGATGTTAGTCAGCTTGTGTTAGCAACCTAGCATTAGCAACATTGCTTTAGCCACCTAGCGTAACCACATAGTGTAAGCCACCTAGCATTAGAATTTTGGTGAATTTCTTAAAATCAGTGAGGTTTAGTGTCACCATGAGATCAAGCTGTTCGTACCTTTCAGGGTTAATTCCAGGCCTTGGAGTTTATCTGTAAAGCAAGTAGCATCTTTCTTGGATAATCCTTTTAGGATTGATAGCCTTATACAAATTGTGCCACAACTATGTCAAATTCAATTGCGGATTGTGGCCACATCGTTTGAGTTATTAACATTGTTTATAGACTTTTAAAGATAATGATCCACAGATCCTTCACAGCAAACGGTATGCCAATCCGTTCAACGGTCTTGGAGTTGTCAATTAAGATGTCAAAGTAACCCAAAACATTGGTGAGGTTTATAGCGCCCCCATTAGGTCATTCTATACTTGACTTCTGCTGTCCATTCGTGGCAAAGATGTTAATGGGCATGATTAGTTTCGTAGTTGTCGGATATTCCCATGGGAAGTTATGGCCTTATATACAGTGGGTATAGAAAAGAATCACCCCTCTGTAAAATAATCACATTTTGTTGCTTTGCAGCCTGAAATGAAGACAGACACAGTTTTTGTTTCATTCAGCTGTATTTACTCAGTGCAACTTATAACATCCAAGTGAAAGATATAACACCAACATGTCAGAAAAATAAAAAAATAAAAAAACAATCACTGAGTTGGAAAAAGGATCACCCCCTTGTTTCAGTATTTTGTTGAACCACCTTTTGCTTTAATTACAGCCTTTAGTCTGTTGGGATATGTCTCTACTAACTTTACACATCTAGACGTTGCAATATTTGACCACTGTTCTTTGCAGAACTGCTCAAGTTCAGTTAAATTTGATGGTGACCGTTTGTGGACTGCTGTCTTCAAGTCATTCCACAGATTTTCAATGGGGTTTAAGTCTGGGCTCTGACTAGGCCATGCAAGGACATTCACCTTTTTCTCCTTCAACCACTGTGTGGTCAGTTTTGCTGTGTGCTTTGGGTCATTGTCATGTTGGAAGGTA
>JACXGI010015808.1:0-16904 GCA_016801175.1 Esox masquinongy | reverse complement strand
ACTCAGCAGCAGTCCAGTCCTTTTTGTCTTTAGCCCAGGCGAGACGCTTCTGACGCTGTGTCTTGTTCAAGAGTGGCTTGACACAAGGAATGCGACAGCTGAAACCCATGTCTTGCATACGTCTGTGCGTGGTGGTTCTTGAAGCACTGACTCCAGCTGCAGTCCACTCTTTGTGAATCTCCCCCACATTTTTAAATGGGTTTTGTTTCACAATCCTCTCCACGGTGCGGTTATCCCTATTACTTGTACACTTTTTTCTACCACATCTTTTCCTTCCCTTCGCCTCTCTATTAATGTGCTTGGAAACAGAGCTCTGTAAACAGCCAGCCTCTTTAGCAATGACCTTTTGTGTCTTGCCCTCCTTGTGCAAGGTGTCAATGGTCGTCTTTTGGACAGCTGTCAAGTCAGCAGTCTTCCCCATGATTGTGTAGCCTACAGAACTAGACTGAGAGACCATTTAAAGGCCTTTGCAGGTGTTTTGAGTTAATTAGCTGATTAGATTAATTCACAGCAGGTGTCTTCAATATTGAACCTTTTCACAATATTCTAATTTTCTGAGATACTGAATTTGGGGTTTTCATTAGTTGTCAGTTATAATCATCAAAATTAAAAGGAATAAACACTTGAAATATATCCGTCTGTGTGGAATCAATGTATACATTATACAAGTTTCACTTTTTGAATGGAATTATTGAAATAAATCAACTTTTTGATGATATTCTAATTATATGACCAGCACCTGTATGTAAATTTGGTTCAAGTGCAAAGATAATCAAGTTTCTTTCATTTACACGCAACATTCTCCAGAATCCTAACTTGAATCAAAATGCATGGAACAACTTGGAGAAGTACTGCCGTTCACTTTGCAAGCACTACATGAATGTGTTTGTGTGCACAGGACCACTTTACCTCCCCAGGTGAGTGTAATCTGAAACAGATTTCCAAAAAAAATTGTGTGTAGACCCCATTCATAAAGGGCGCGTTTACACTGGCAGCCCAGTTGTTGTGTTTTTTTTTCAATCAGATAAATTCTTTTACGAGCTGATATGTCAAAAAACCTGCATGTGGAGCAGGTATTATAATTGGTATCCTATGTAAACGCTGCCACAGGGATGCACATTCAGCCTTTTACAGAAATATTTTCCTTAAGCATCGTAGTCTTTGTGTTAAGACGGGCGTTTGGCACCAGCCATACATTCTCATGTTCTGTGTGAGTGGAATCCAAGTTGAGTGATACAGACTTTCTAACTATCATCCTTCTCTCCATGCCTGCAGACAGGAGCATGATGGGAAAATGTATGTGAGGTACCAGGTGATTGGGAAGAACCACGTGGCTGTCCCCACCCATTTCTTCAAGGTGGTGATCCTGGAGAAGCAGAGGGGTGATGTGGAGCTGCGCTCGTATGTGATGCCCAACACACAGGTGGATGACAAGATACCACTGGAGCACTTTCTGGTGCCCATTGAGAGCATTGAGAGAGCCTCTGGACTGCTGTTTTTACCCAACATTATGAAAAGGACAAATAGCTTCCTAGCTATCGCTGCTGGAGGCAAATAGGTTTGGTCACCTTTGTGTAGTGTCCTGTTCATTAGGATACACAACCTTTAGACTAGTGATGGCCAAACGAGGCTTCATTAGTGTTATTTTAGCAGCAGGATATTATGCTGGCAGCACTTAGATTTTCTTTATCACAATAAAAGCCATCATTGAAATATATAAGGCAATATAGTTAACGATCTAGTCTGTAAGAAAGAACAGACAAGAACAACATTGGAATGGACTTTAAACATAAAATGACAGACTAGATTGACAGACAAGATTGTTAACTATATTGCCTTATATATTTCAATGATGGCTTTTATTTTGAAAAAGAAAATCTGAGTTAGCGCTGCTAGCATAATATCCTGCTGCTAGAAGAACGGTAATGAAGCCTCAAATGGCCATCACTACTTTAGACTACTGAACCGGGTCTTGTCCCTCATCATTCAGGTCTGTGTAATTTGTTCATCTACTCAGGAAGGCATTTATGATCTATGAATTTGGGAATTGCCAGTAGGTTTGCAGATAGCCCCAATTTAACTTGGTGTAAAGTTGTTTCTAGTGCTAGACAAAATAGGGACACAAAATGAAAAATGTTTACATATGCAGTGGGTGGTGTACATATGAGATAATGGGCTATTAGTGGAATTTACAAATGATTTACAGGTCCAGAGTTTTGGTACAATATGGTGCTCTTATGTAACAGTTAAAGGTCCCTTGATATGGTGAGCATAGTTCTATTAGTCTCTGTGGGACAGAGGGTAAAACATGGTTTTCCTTCCAGCAATTACTTTTGCAGATAATTTATTGATTGTAATATACTTGCTACTAAACTGTGTGTTTTGTTTTCCACATAGCTCTCTTAAAATGTATTCACTTACTCAGGATAATAGTGTCTGCTAATTGATTCAAATTTAATGTGAATGTAGATGGGCAGTTGTTGCTGGCCACATCATGGGGAAATGCGCTGTTCAGGTGGTAGGATTTTTTGGTCATGATTGACCTGTACTGTCAAAGTAATAATTTACCCGTCGCCATGCTGTTGTGTTATGTCAATATAGTGTGTGTCGCTCAGTTATGCAAGCATCTACTAAATTAGTTGCATTTAAATGTATGGTCTGTAAATATTTCAACAGTGACAAGTTTTGTTGCTTTCTGTCTGTACTCTATTACATAGGAGTTGAAATGAAAGAATAACTAAGAGGTTAAAGTGCAGACCGTCAGGAATTAAAGCCCTTTTTATACACACACTAGCCACTTTATCAGGTACACCTATAAAGTATCAGACAGGACCCCACTTGCTTCTCAATCCATTTCAAGGCTGGATGCATTCATTGTGTGTTCAGAGATGCCATAATGCACACCACTTTTTTTTAAAAGCTATTTGAGGATTTGTGGCCTTTCTGTCAGGTTGAAATAGTCTGCCCATTCTTTTCTGACGTCTCAGTAGATAGGTGTTTTTGTCTACAGACCTGCTCTGTGGATGTTTTTATTTATTGCACCATTTTCTTATAATACAGGATTGGAATTACAGCATTTTAGTACATTTAAAAATTACTCCTATTGGATACATATTACAATATATTGATAAGTATTATTTAAAATACATCCTATATTTAAAATGAAGTATTTATACACTTAATTACTTATTACTATTTAAATAGTAATTGAATACAATTCAAGTTCCAAAATAATACACTTTAAGTATACTGCTTTTTTGACTCGGGTATAGTTATTCCATGGTCAGAATAGGCAACAAAAATGGGTATTTTGAACCATACACCGATCAGCCGTAACATTATGACCACCTGCCTAATATTGTGTGGGGCCCCCTTTTGCTGCCAAAACAGCCCTGACCTGTTGAGGCATGGACTCCACTAGACCTCTGAAGGTGTGCTGTGGTATCTGGCACCAACACGTTAGCAGCAGATCCTTTGAGTCCTGTAAGTTGCGAGGTGGGGCCTCTATGGATCGGACCTGTTTGTCCAGCACATCCCACAGATGCTTGATTGGATTGAGATCTGGGGAATTTGGAGGCCAAGTCAACACCTTGAACTGGTTGTTGTGTTCCTCAAACCATTCCTGAACCATTTTTGCTTTGTGGCAGGGTTCATTATTATGCTGAAAGAGGCCAATGCCATCAGGGAATACCGTTGCCATGAAAAGGTGCACATGGTCTGCAACAATGCTCAGGTAGGTGGTACGTGTCAAAGTAACATCCACATGAATGTCAGGACCCAAGGTTTCCCAGCAGAACATTGCCCAAAGCATCACACTGCCTCCGCCGGCTTGCCTCCTTCCCATAGTGCATCCTGGTGCCATGTGTTCTCCAGATAAGCGACACACATGCACCCAGCCATCCATGTGATGTTAAAGAAAACGTGATTCATCAGAACAGGCCACTTTCTTCCATTGCTCCGTGGTCCAGTTCTGTTGCTCAAATGCCCATTGAAGGCGCTTTCGGCAGTGGACAGGGGTCAGCATGGGCACCCTGACATGTCTGCGGCTACGCAGCCCCATACGCAACAAACTGCGATGCACTGTGTGTTCTGACACCTTTCTATCAGTACCAGCATTAACATTTTCAGCAATTTGAGCTACAGTTACTCGTCTGTTGGATCAGAACACACAGGCTAGCCTTCGCTTCCCACATGCATCAAAGAGTCTTGGCCGCCCATGACCCTGTCGCTGGTTCACCACTTTTCCTTCATTGGACCAGTTTTGATAGGTACTGACCACTGCAGACCAGGAACACCCCACAAGGCTGCAGTTTTGGAGATGCTCTGACCCAGTCGTCTAGCCATCACAATTTGGCCCTTGTCAAAGTCGCTCGGATCCTTACGCTTGCCTATTTTTCCTGCTTTTAACACATCAACTTTGAGGACAGAATGGTGCCTAATATATCCCAGCCACTGGCAGGTGGCATGATAACGAGATTATCAGTGTTATTCACTTCACCTGTCAGTGGTCATAATGTTGTGGCTGATCGGTGTACGTCGTATAAGGTTAGCTAAAATGCCACGTTAGTTTGCTGTTATCTGGTTAGCTCCTAGGCTAGGCTAAACATAAGAAGCTCTGTCCTGCGCCACTACCCTAGGAAATGTGGCAAACAAAAAAAGTTTTTGTTTCCTTGGTTATTGTAGTACCACAGACAAGATACAATACAAAAACAGTAACCAACCAAACCTTACAGCTAGATAGCCTTACCATTTAACTATAAAACAACTATCTTGAGTTTAAAAAGTTTTTGCTATTCCTCTAACAGACACTAGATGGAGTAAATTATCAATTTCACCTGTAATCTTTGATTTAGACTGATTTATATGCATCATGATGACCAGCGTGATGCTTCATTAATCTTTGTGTTATACTCCAGCAACCAACTCTAAATGCAAAGCTGTCAATGTTGTTTTCCATGTAGAATATGGACTGGCATTTAGTATGTGGTACATTTCTGTCTGCAACATCCTGAATGTTTCATGTTTTCATGGTTTTCAAGACATTTTTAACCAATTCAATGTATAAAAAAAACAATTTTTATAAAAAAAAATAGTTGATACAGGGTTGAGGTTAAAATGAGGGACACATTGATCACTAATTACCCCAAATTAATAATAATCTTTAGAAATGACTGTCAAAGTAAGAACATTAGTTCTGTACAATGATTTTAAACACTTTGAGAAATGTTGTGATGAAATGGGTTTAAGTCTTCCTAGAATTTGTAAAAAACCCCACAAAGGACATGTTAAAATGCAAATTCTTAATAGCAGGTCTTCATCATACAGCAAATCCAAACCATTTAATTTAATGAAGATTATTTAATAGACTTTCAAAATTCTGTATTGGTGCACAATCTCTACTTAAAATATAGATAAAATCACTATGTAGTTTTACTATAACAATCCTGTTCTTTAATATAACTTTTCATTTTCTTGCCTACACACGCCTCAAAAAATTGTATGCAGAGGATTCACCAAATGTTCCTATTTCATGTAAACACTAAACCCCTCTAGGAGTTGATGGTTTCTATCCATGGTTCTGTGTGCCTGACTCAGCTTGTGTTTCAAACCCCTTCAGACTTTAGAGCCTTTTAAGAGGACAACCGCTACAGTGCTCCAGAAAAACACTAGGATTAACATAAACTGAACAGATCATTATGTAAGACATCCTGCTTAGGTGCCTGAGGTGACAGTAGAATAAGGAGTGTCATTTAGTATGACAGATGTACAGATTTTGGAAATACTGCCATTCTTTCAGTACCTCAGCATCTGTTTATTTTTTATGTTTTCAGAACAACCAGCAGCGACAATTGTTGGGGTGGAAGGCAACAAATCAGCATGATAAGCATGCTTTAAAATGATATGACATGCTTTAGAATGATATGACATGCTTTAAAGTGATATGACATGCTTTAGAATACAGCAATGATTGTGGTTTGACACAGTGCCATTGCACACAGTGATTTACTGTTGTAATTTACTTACGGTAACGGAACTGGATCCTAAAATACATCTTGTGCTGCTGGAAACCTAGAGTACATAAGACAGACTCCAATCTCTCCATATAACACTGACCTCCTCGGTTCAGAAGTAATTCAGGGTCAATGGTTATATGACATTTTGTTTTAAATCCATGTTCTGTTCTGTCATTCATATTGGAGACCTCATATTGCAGTTTCTTGGGTATAAGAAGCTGCATGATCGAAGATGTTAGCTCTTTGTCAGTGCGGCATCTAATGAGGTTCCCACTGGATGACATCTAATGGGGTCCCCACTGGATGACATCTAATGGGGTCCCCACTGGATGACATCTAATGGGGTCCCCACTGGATGACATCTAATGTGTTCCCCACTGAATGACATCTAATGAGGTCCCTATTTTGTGACATCTAATGGGGTCCCCAGTGGATGACATTTAATGGGGTCCCCACTGGATGACCTCTACTGTGGTTCCCACTGGATGATGTCTAATGGGGTCCCTACTGTATAACCTCTAATGGGGTCCCCACTGGATGACATCTAATGTGGTTCCCGTTGGATGACTTCTAATGTGGCCCCTACTGGATGAACCCTAATGTGGTTCCCATTGGATGACTTCTAATGGGGTCCCCACTGGATGTGGTCCCAGGAATATTTAGGACTAAACTACCCTCCTCCACCCTCTGGGATGTTGTCTTGGTCAACTTGGTCTTGTTCAGAGAAATGTAATGGTCAAGAGTGGAATCAAGAGGGTACAAGGACAGACATTGAAAGAGAAATCTATAACTATCTAAAAGGACTCAACTTGCTTTATGGTACCACTAGATCATTTTACTTTTAAACATTTTCCTGATCCGTGCATTTTAGATTCTGAAAACAATACATAAGAACTTTACATTATTAAAATAATGAAATAAATCTTTAATTCTAGTTGCATTTTTACATAAATTACAGACATTTTATCTTACGATGGTAGGCCTACAGTATTCTTGTTACCACATCCAATTATTATTTTAACGTTCATACAAACGTTTCTAGGAGTTTGCAGTAAGAATGTGGCAAAATATTGTTCAGTATTATATAGGGCATGAAGAGAATGGCTTTGGTGAGTACTCTTTAGCAAATTGGTGGCCAAACATCCCTAAAAGAAGTGTGAGGCAATGCAGATACATTTTACTGACTTTGATCTACAGTTTCGGTTGCAGTGCAGTATACTATCCTTTCAATAAAATAAAACCAAAGTGGTTACACTGTTAGCTTCATAAGAGAAAATCAATTGAAACCCTCTAAAGACATTTTGTCTTGACCGTGCAGGTTGGGTGCAGTAAGACCACTTGAGGGAAACAGGAGCACATTTATCTCAGAATGCAGATGTTTTATACCTGCAGTTTCAGCACAATCTATCATACTTTGACAAATAACACTTCAGCATTAGGGCATTTTATTTATAACAGCAATAAAGAAATGTAATAAATAATTTGAACTAATTGAAACAAACATAATTTAGAACATAAACACAATCTTACAAATAACCTTAAAAAATGTAATAAAATAAGTTGATATTCAGTGCCATCAGAACGTATTCAGACCCCTTCACCTTTGCCACATTTTGTTATAGACTTAGTTTATATTTCATTAAATTACTGTTTTGGCATCAAACAGAAATACCCCATAATTGACAAAATGAAAACATGCTTTCAGAAATGTGTGCCAATAAAAATCTCTCTCTCTCAATCTCTCTCTCTCTCTCTCTCTCTCATATATATCTCTATCTCATGTACATAAGGATTTAGACGCTTTGCCATGACATTGAGAAATCTTGAGACTGTTATTGGCCATCTTTGATTGACCATCTGTGTCAAATTAAATTGACTGGACATGATTTAGAAAGACAGACACCAGTCTATACCAGGTCCCACAGATCACAATGCATGTTAGAGCAACCACCAAGCCATGAATTCCAAGGAACTCTCTGCAGACCTGAAGAACTGTGCCGAGGCATAGGTCTAGATAAGCCTATAAGAAAACTGCTAAAGCATTCATAGATCTAAGGAGCACAGATGGCACCATTGAAGAAGTTTGGAACCACCTAGATTCTACTTAGAGCTGGCCAAACTAAGTAACCAAGCAGGCAGGTGACCAAGAACCCAATGGCAACTCTAACAGAGCTTCAGAGTTTCTCAGCAGAGATGGAAGAACCTGCCAGAAGGACAACCATCTCTGCCCTACTCCATCAATCATGCCTTCATGGCAGAGTGGCTAGATGGAAGCCACTTCTGAATAAAAGATATACGACATGCCGTTTGAAGGACTCTAAGAGCATAAGGATAATGACTCCCTGGTCTGATGAGACCAAAATCAAACTATTTGGAATGAATTTGGCATCGCTCATGACCTGGCTTGTACCACCTCTACGGTGAAGCATGGTGTAGGCGCATTACGCTATGGGGATGCTTTTCAGCACTTTGTCATCATGTGGTATTGTGTTTAGATAGTTGGCAAAATAAATATTTAACCAATTCTAAATTAAGTCTGTAACACATCTAAATGTGGAGAAAGTGAAGGGGCCTGAATACTTTTAGATGGCACTTTACTTAAACAATGAACTTGTTCATAAAAAAAAAATATTCTATTTAAGCTAAAGATTTCCACAGACCAGACCACAGGTCAACACAGTGATTCATGTCAATAAAAGCTGATTGAGGTGTCTCTAATTTCCTGAAAGCAGATCATTAGTGTTTTTAGGAGGATTAGTGGAAGTCAGTATTGATTAAGAAGTCATGCAGAACCACTTGTTGAGATCACCTTTGATGGCTGCTGAAGGTAGCTACCTGCATCTTAAATAAGACTGCACAAAAAGCCCTTAAATCCACTCCAAGCCTGTAGCTTCAATAATCACTAACGGAAACTAGAAACGACTGACATTGAACCAGGTGACAGCCTAAAACTCCATATGGATGAGTCCGGGAGTCAGTTTCATTCTTTAATTAAAATGGAATGTATTTTAAATTAAAGTGTTTGTGTTGGTTGAAAGTGCATGTTTGTTCAATTTCAGAAGTGCTACGACAGAGGAGTGGACGTTTTTTTTTTTTAGTTCAGTCCTATTCTATTCACCACTGTCAAACGGCAAACAGGGAAGGTCTGGCCTACACTTAACCATTTAGATACATGAATGACAAAACAGTAAACTATGTTTATCAATATTATATAACAGCATCATTAAAATGTTCATTTTTAACAAACAATACCCACATATGACAATGGAATAATGTGTGAAATAATGCGTTTAAAATTACAATCAGAACTCTTAAAATTGATTTGTAATATTCAAACAGCTGAGTTTAAGACAAGGAACCAATATTGTACAAACTACTATTCCCCATCCAAATAATCAATAAAAATACTATAAAATAATATTTTATATACAACTCTGAGGCATTTAAACCTCTAAATATCCTAATATTCAAGCACATACAAAGTATGCAAAAAAAAAAAAGACTATAGTTTAGCTTTTTTCGTTACAATTAGCATTTCAAAACAAAGCAAGCTTGTTGTGCTACTGTAGTCCTGATGTGATACATGCAAAAATTCATTTGAGGTAAGATATGAAGGGGATATACATGTAGAATACAGAAACACTTGCTATTGGGACGTGTTTTCAGGACATGTCTAACCAAAGCTGTTTTCAAAAGCTTGTCAACATGAGGCTTTAACTGATAAGAGAGAGAATTGTTCCCTTGGAAACATCTGTAACAGCGGGCTAAAACAACTCCTATTGAGTGAATTAAAAGATGAATGCTACAATGTATCATACAGCTGTGTTTTACTGTACTGTTGCTCATTTCAGTATGGTGGTATTTAACATGTTCAGTCCACCCTGTGCTATATCAAAGTAGTGACATTCTGAATATAATGGTTCAAATCACTTTAAAACAGGCTCTTAAAGTTAACAGCACAAACCTATTTGATAACAGTTTGTCAAATGTAGTGGGAAAATTTTTTGGGATGTCTTGCATCTTGCTTGTGTTGTAGACGTTATACTGTAGCTTTCTCTAATGTCATTCTGTCTTTTATATAAGTCCTTTATATTGTTCAGCAAGAGCTGTCATTCTACCTCTGGTATGTAACGGATGACTCCTTTCTGTGATCATGAGGTCATCCATTGAAAATAATGGATTTGTACAGTACAGTATGATTCTGTTTCTCTGGAGTCGCTTGGTGTGGCTCATACCTAGAACCTCCTTCCTCACCCCCCAGGAAACCTCCTTCCTCACCCCTAGATCGTCCTTCCTCACCAAGGCCAAACCTTGCAGTCAGCCTCCTCTCCACTCCCTAGCAGTTGCCACTGTTCCGGAACTCTCCGTTCTCCGTGATCTGGAGCTTGCTGGGGTTGGTGGGGGAGATGCCGTTGCGCGTCTGCAGGCTGTAGCGCTCCTTCAGCTGGGTCAGAGCGCTCATCAGGCGGGCGTTGGCTGCATCCAGAGAGGCGATGCGTTTCTCCTAAAGCGTGAGAAGGCCAGAGGGGAAGAATAGAGAAGGGTGATCACACATCAACTGTCAGCTGTGTGCCACAGAAGCTGCCACTGAAGACATATGTTGCTGAGGTCAAAATGCACACTGTCTGCATGCGGTACATTCTGAGCTTGTTACACTAGTCGCTACAGCTGGATTGTTTGCTGTGAGGTACTGTAGGCCAGACATTTTCTATTGGATGAGGCTGTTAAACAATGTTGACAGCAGAGGGTGCTATTCCCTTGGTCCAAGATAACACTAGGTCCCTGAGTAGCGGCGACTGCATGTTCACGGCTGTGAAACCAAAAATGTTGTGCAAGCCAAAAAATCGAAGCACTCACCTGGGCTTCAATGATCTTCTGTTTTGAGTCCACTATCGATTGCATATCCGAATGATCTTTCTTCAGCTCCTCCTCAACCGACATTAGCCTGAAACAGTAACACGTAGGATGTTTTAAATGAAGTTTGCCGATTGCTGAAATTGTTCATTAATTTAATCTTTTATTATAATCGTTTTGTATTAGACTGGTTATATTAATCTTCTGGATACAAAGAACACACAGATACAGAGACACAACAAAATAACAAATCACAACAAATGAGTTTGCCAATGTAAAGCACAGAATGTACACAACACCAGTCCCATACTCTGGTCAGCTGCACGTGTGCCGGTTTGTGTGGTGGCTCTACAGTGTTGGGCCAGTAATACGAAAGGTAGCTGATTCGAATCCATGATAAAAACCCTTGGTGCTTGAGCAACGATCCCAAATGCTCCTTAATGTTTCTCTGAATGAGGGTGTCCACTACAGTACTAAGCTGTAAATGTGAAATGCGTAGGAAGAGAAGAATGGAGATTGGTGCAGGAACAAAGCTTGGTAGTGGTTGAAACGGAAGAAAGCCTTCTACATACAGTACCAGTCAAACGTCTGGACTCACTTCAGCTGGATGAGTGAGTGTGACCAAACGTTGTGACTGGTGCCATATGTCCCAACGATGAGCCACTTGAAGCCGGCCCTCAGATTCAAAGTGACCCCAGCCGCACCTGGTGATGATGCTCTTCATCTGGAGCTCCTTGTCCTCCTGCTGGCGACGCAGGCGCTCCTCCGTGTCCTCCAGACGAGCCTGGTACTCCAGCAGCATCTTCTGGGTCTGCTCGTCCTGGCCACTGAGGTGACATTCATACTCCTCCAGTTTCTTGGCCGACAGGCGCAGCTTGTCTTGCAGAATGGCGATCTCCTGTTGGTACTGGACACCGGACAGAGAAACAGTTACACACACACACCTGTCATTCTGAAATCTGCTTTCATTCAGAGGGTTATGATGACCCAGGCTGTATATGCCTAATAAAAGTAATGAAATGCCAGAGCGGCCTCTAAAGCAGGATCATGTCAAGCTTTTAGGCACATTTCTGCTGTCTGGGAAATACTGTAAGCATGTGAAGTCAAAAAATGAAATCAAAAAAGAAAGGAATTCCTGCAGCATTAGACAAGCTAATGCTATTGTTTATGAAGTCTCAACAGGGATTTTATTTCAACACTTAGAACCTGATCCAAATGTTGAATGATTGAAAAATCTGTTCTTGCGTTCTTTTTGGTTAAACATTAGTTTATTTATATTTTCTTGCATTTTTTATGATTTTGATAGAGACATGGGGAAAGATTGGGTGTTTTTGCTGTAACAGCAGCACCTTAATGGAATCCATGCAGTAACAGTAGATGAGCACTCAAGGCAGCGGCTGGACAGTTTATTTTTTACCTGTATTTTAACAGGGAGGTCTCACAAAAGTCCTGAACAATCCTAAAATGCATTTGTATAAAACACTGTCATATAAAAAAAAAAACATTAAATATAAAATTTTTCTCCATCGCTTAAAATGCCCCTGAGAGTTTAAAACAACAAAAGTCGTTTTAAACAACAAGCACTGAACAGGACATTGAAAGCAAGCATATTTCTCTTTAAGCTAAATCTCCAGGAATTATTTAAATTAATTTAGAGTCACAAGGCATTCAAGCCTGAACTAATTTTGTAGCAAATTCCACTTCTGCTAAAGCATGAAAACTTAAGGCAGCCTTTCCAAGCTCTTAACAACTTTACATATATCTAAGAATACCCAAAGGATTAAAAGCCCTTTAGGTAACTTCAGCTAAGGATTTTATAATGGGGATTTACTAGTAATTGTTAGAAATAATCAACAGTCATTTGATCACTATCATTAAATAGTGATCAAGTGATCCAATAAGTGATCCAATATGCAGACCTGAACAATTTGAAATATCACCAAACCACCTCTTAAAAAATAAAAGTTGTCTATAAGCTGAAATAATAATTAAAACATATTTTCAAAATAAAAGTTGTCTATAAGCTGAAAGCCATTTGGTGCGTGTGATGAAGAGTCAGTTCATGTTTGTCTTCAGCTTGTAATTCTCTGCGAGTGCCATATGTTCCTGGTCTATAATTCATTGAAGTAGCTGGGGAAATTGGCAGAGGGAGGGCACACTCTTGGCTTGTCACCACTGTGCCTTTTGAGATATGTCTTCTCTTGAGCTGTAGTTCAGTCAATTCCCATCGTTGGACTAATTAAACTTACTATAATTACACCACCAGTATATATCACAGGGCTTCTGCATGGTGTATAATTTTTCATACCACTTCAGCAGCAATTCACCCAGTAAAATGAATTCACATCATGGACAGTCCTTTTAGAGCAGAAAGCGGAGGTACAGAGTGTATGGTACACCATTGCTTTTCGCTCTGCAGGACATTCACTTCATTACTGACAATCAATAGGAACCCTAAACTCAGACATCGATAGCTTGCGTTAACCCTGGCAGCAGACAGCTCAGTGTTTACAGGATTGGGCGATGTTCAACAGGTTGTTGGTTTTGAATCCCCAAGCCGACATGGTAAGCTGTACTCCAGCAAGGCACATTATCCTTATTGCAACAGGTTCACCACCAATAATGACTCATCCCCTGGCAGTAAGCCACTCACCACCAATAAAGACTCATCCCCTGGCAGTAAGCCACTCACCACCAATAATGACTCATCCCCTGGCAGTAAGCCACTCACCACCAATAATGACATCCTCATGGCAGTAAGCCACCACCAATAATGACTCACCCTCATGACAGTAAGCCACTCATCACCAATAATGACTCATCCTCATGGCAGTAAGCCACTCACCACCAATAACGACTCATCCTCATGGCAGTAAACCACTCACCACCAATAACGACTCATCCTCATGGCAGTAAGCCACTCACCACCAATAATGACTCATCCTCATGGAAGTAAGCCACTCACCACCAATAACGACTCATCCTCATGGCAGTAAGCCACTCACCACCAATAACGACTCATTTTCATGGCAGTAAGCCACTCACCACCAATAATGACCAATGTCCAATTCATACCAGTCAGGTGTACCTGTGGAACAGGACACACATCTGCCCCACATACCGGACATTATCCTTGTACCTCCTTTCGATCCTCTGTTAACGTAGCTGTGCCGAGGGTCGTTGCACATCAGCATTATGCCAGGTTTTACCAGACGCCCAAAATGAGTTACCTTTTCAGTTTGAGTGAGTTCCTCTATGTTTTGGAGGTCTTCCCTGTGTTTGGTATCTGGGTCAACTCCCTCATGGTCTAAATACTGCACATTCATATTCAACAGCCAGGCAGCAGTTCGGTCCAGGGCATTGGGGTTCACAGGGGAAGGAGCCTGGTGAAACACACACACACACATACACACACTTCTGGTGAGTAATCGGGAAAAAGTGCGGCAGGGGTAAATGAATGTTGCATGATGAAAATCACAAGATACAAGAGGATGCCAGTGTATAATTCAGTTAAAGGGCATCTGAGGAACAACAGGGATGCAATTGGGGAGGGGGGGTTGGTTGCATTGGTGAATGACTGGAATCACATCCCTGGAACTCGGATGAATAATATCTTTGTTTTTAAAATACATTTACAATCAGTGATTATATTGATTTATCGAAATGCATAATGGTTCATTTAGTCTTTTTCTTCCAACACCCTGGTGTCCTGTAATGGCCCCTGTTACTTTGCCAGTGACCCAGTAACGGCCACACACTCAGAGAGAGAGACACAAATGCTTCCAGACCAATGACAAAACTGATTTAATTGAACAGGACAGGCATTAAACAACCACACTGCTGTCCTAAGTCAGACACTTCATTGTGCGTGTTTAATCCCCTGACGGTTTCTTGTTAAGAGCTCGGTGCCTCCAACACCAGGGTTATGGGTTTGATTCCCACCGTGAGCCGGTATGAAAAAGTATTCAAATATATGTACTCACTACTGTAAGTGGCTCTGGATGAGTGTCCACTAAATTACCTCAATGTGAACCAGCTGAAGCCTGTGGCCAACCCCTCCAGGCTCCCTGTACCGGGGGCCACTGGCTCATCAAGACTGGCTGTCATCACAGCTCACTGAGGCCAGTGGGGCTCTCCATCCATACCATCTCCACCCACCCACGCAGTGATTCGGACCTCCACCCAGGTCGTCCCAATCCCTCTGGACCAAAGAGGCAGTTACCCCGGCACGAGGCTTTGGCCGTGTTACTACGGACATCTGTCACTAACGGTGGGGGGGGGTTACATAACATCCCACCGACTCCACACACAGCTTACCCCCCCCCCGGTTAAAGCCGGCCGATGCCGGGGCCGTGTGCTGAGGTCATGCTGTACTCACTTTGTGTGCCGCGTGCTGCTTGGTCTCAGGACTGTCCCCTTTGGATGACGACGACTGCTGCCTCATCCGGGTGCCGCCAGTGGGCCCCCAGTCGGGGGATGACGACATCATGCTGCCACTGGAGGGGCGTGGCCCGGGGTAGGCCGTCTGGAGCATGTTGGGCGGAGTCCTGCCCCGGGTGACGGGCGGAGGGGGCTGGTCTATCCTGCGCTGGGGGCCGGCGCTGTTCTGCCGCGGCACATTGGACGGGTGCTGTGGCTCCGTGAGGGACAGCTGCCGGCGGGCGGTGAACTCGCCGGAGCGCCGCGCGAAATCCTCGCCGCCTCCCGCGCTGCCCACCGCCACCCCCTGGGTTAGGAAGACCCCTGGGTGCTTTGGGGCCTCCTCCGCGTTGTTGCCCTGGGAGCTGACCGAGCTGTGGCCCTCGGAGCCCGAGTCGGCCAGGGGCCCCCGGGGGCAGACGCTCACGGTCATGCCGGTGGCCATCTGGTACACGGGGTTCTGGAAGGAGAGCGGAGCCAGGAGCTGCGAGGGCCTCCCCGGGCCCGGGGTGCTGGCGTCTGCGTTGGGGGTCTGGCCTGTTCTCCTGAGAGTGGGACCGGCGCCAGGGGCGGGGATAAGGCCCTGAGGGGGGCGGGTCGTCCAGCACCCGGGCCCAGAGGTGACGGGGGACTGGCTGTCGCTGGGGGGGGCGGGGCCGGGGGTGCTCTCCGGGCTGCGGCTGTCCTGTAGGTCCACCATGGACAGACTCTTGCTGCCGTTGGGGAGCTGCGCGTCGGCCTCGTTGGTCTCCGAGTAGCTGGAGCTCCTGGCGGGAGACTGCTGGACCCCTGAGTTCCGCGTCACGAAGAACAGGTCCTTGTTCTCGGGAGTTGGCGACGGCAGCCTGGTGAAATCCACCAACCTGCATGAGGACCACATCGCCAAGTCAGAGGAATTCCTGTGGTCTCAGATGGGAGACTCTATACAGATCTATTAAGATACGCTTTCAACAGGACACCAGTAGGACGTTTTCATTAGGATGCCTCCATACCCAGAGAGCTCGCTGTCCATGACCATCTTGTGGAGAGGGAGGCCGGTGGAGAGACTGCATCCTGCCAGGGGGAGGGGGGGAGAACCCATCCGCTCCGTGGTAGCGGACACTTGGACTCCAGACGGGTTGGTCAGGGCTGAGTTCACGTCTCTCAGGATACGGGCCAGCGGACCCAGCTTGGAGGCTGTGCTCTGCCGAAACACAAAACCAACATCCAGTACATGCTGACATCACCTATAGCAACCATCACGCTTAGAATCGGTGTGTCTGGCTGGGGGAGGAGTGTGAGGCTGCCGTTAGAGAGGTGTTATTCTGGTACCTGGTCCAGTTGGGACACCGCCTCGGCCAACAGGGAGTGCAGGGTGGAGAGCTCCCGGCCCAGGTCGATGTAACCCTCGAACCCAGCCGTGTTGGAGATGGTCTCTGGGTTAGAGATCTCTAGCAGGAAGCGTTGCATGTTGGTCCACTCGTGCTCCAGGAACTGGTTCATAAAGGACATGTACTCCTCCTTGTTACCAAACCTGGACAGACACAGGAACCCAATCAAAACAGAACAAATCACTCCGTCAGACGCTTGCATCGTAACACATGTATTACATGGACGTGCAGCGAGCACACCCACCCC
>JACXGI010015807.1:0-16881 GCA_016801175.1 Esox masquinongy | reverse complement strand
CCCCCCCCCCCCCCCCCGCGCAGTGAGAGACTGAAAGACTGTCACAAGGACTGCAGAGATTCTATATATTTATATAAGAAAATATTTTGTTTCTTCTTCTCTTGTGTTATTTATATTGTCAGCGCGCGGCGCCCGTGTTGCGAGCCAACTTGGGATTGTTGCCGCTGCTGTCATCTTAAAAATAAACAATCCTCCCAGCTCGTGCCACAGCACTGCTAATCAGCGAGACATACTGTATTTCTACGTAGAATCACTACACCCTTATAGCATACATGGAAGGGGTCTGGTTGGGCACTTACCTCTGCCCGCAAGGCTTTTGGCTGGGGCCCAGAAAGCACCTTGGCGGTAAGGAGGCTTTAGAACGACTTTATCTACGACGCTACCAAATGATCGACTGTAGACTAGCCACGTGGCAATGCGGTTGCCGTGATCTCTCGAAATTGCTAATGGCTTCCACTCTATGGCTGTGACTAGTTCTCACAGCTGTCTCACTGTGGATTTTGATGTCTGATTCCTCTGTGTGCTTTTCTATGAAACGCATCAGTCTGTCAATATTCACATGTACTACATTTTTTTTCCGATTTATCGTTTTGGTCTGGAACAGAGAATTCGGCTCCATGCAGCTAAACAATCTACTTCTTGTCTTAACAATGGCCCCCAATATAAGAACATGAACAAAATTGAAATCACACTATAGTAAATTGTGAAGCTTTTTTTTGTCATTGTGATTTTTTTCTGCTTTTATTTATGTTTCAGGTAGCTTGAACTTTTTTGTCATTGGCATCTTGGTTGTGTTCATTAGGTATCAGACAGATGTGACCAAATAAACAACACTAGCTGAAGGGTGGAAGGACACCCTGAGATTGTTTGCACAGCGCTTTGCTAAGTGTGCCCTAATAAACGCAACCCCATTTATGTACTCCATGCACTCCAAACCAACTGACCTCGTTTTAGGCATTATTTACTTTTAGTTTAGTTTTTCCCCTTGCACTCAAAGCTGGGGCATTTCACAGTTACTGAAGCTTATAGTAGTCTCAGAAAGACAACATTCCCTGAGGGACGTTTGGTGTGGTTTTAATAACAAAACAAATCATTTATTGATTTGTTTATATCCTTGTTTGACAAAAAATGTACTTAATAAAATAATATATTCAACACTTTTTGATTTATCATATTAGGGTATCACTTTATTGATGGTTATTCACTGGTGGAAAATTTACAATGTCGATTCAATGGGCGATTCAAAATGTGTCTTATGTCTTGATCAAAATTATTCTAGTTGTGATACCAGACATACATATGACAACTCCTGCCATTTTGTCCATTATACTTTAGTTTTATGTCTAGCCTAAAACCAAAATCAAAGCGTTAAGTCACTAGCATGTAGCGGCAGAAGTTTCACTCTTCTGTTTTTTTTTAACCAAGTGATGTCTTTATTTGTGCTAGATTTTATTCCAGGCAACATAAGATCTTATCACTATTAAGGGCTGAAACACTTGTTTTATTAGGTCATTTTTGTATTTCAGTTAAGGATTGGATTGTGACAATTGAGCAAATGACAACTCCTGTGTATGTTGCTGAATTTGTCTTCGACACTGATTATTGTATTAATCTGTATTTTGATAATATGAAAACAATGCAGATCTATATATTTTGCATGATATTTGCCATGGTGATCGACCCGAGCCATTTAGATATTATAATATTTCCACTTTTTGTTACATATAGTAGATCACTGCTTTAGGGTTTTGTTTGTACAATTTTTTTTTTTTTTTAATATTTAGATCTTTGACTGTTGAGGGAAAGCTGAGTAATTTGCAATACTGACTATTGAAGCCCTTACTGTATACAGGCTAAAACCTTATTGGAGTTATGTGAATAATTTGTCATTTTTATAGGTTACTTTGTAATCAGCGAATGACAACTCCTGTGTTTTTATAAAGATCAAGAGGAAAATTACTAGTTATTTTAAATGCAGTTAAATGTTAGCTTGGTCCTACAACAGTTTTTGCTATATTGCGAACTTCTAGGGCTGTTATCAACATACAAATTAATGCTTTCTAGTACAAACAGATCTTCAACAACCATGCTAGTAAAATGTCACTTCAGGCATGACTTCTGCTGTCAATTTGCTAGTGTCAAATGTTTTGAATCTGGAACCTCTATTGCAGTTTGAAATTGCCTCACCAAATTTCAATTATGAAATGAACCATACTCTAGCCAGCCATTGTGATGTACAATCTTAATGGCGCCACACGACACTGAACTAGATTTTTGTCTGGTTCTTAGTAAACAACTAATCTGTTCTGTAAATATTGAAGGTATTAACTTTAAAAGATACTGTGTACATACTGAGGGCATGCAGTACATATCAGTCTTCTGTCCCTCCATTAGGAAAGGCACAAAAACTGCTTGTTTCTATTTACAAAATGGCTGCAGATCTGACCTTTTTAGAAAAACTCAGATCTGCTGCCACAACCTTGTACTTATGGCTCTTACTATGTATGTCCAAAAGAAACACATTGGAAATTGAATGTAACACTATGTAACAAATAAAGATTTTAATTAACGTCATGTGCTGCAATATTTATTTTGCGGTTTTTATTTTGTCAATGCTCTTTTGGTGCTCTTGTCTGGTTTTGGTGTGCGGATGAGTGACAGCATACAGCATTAAACATGGGACACTGACTTCCTGATCTTATGGCACGCCTCCCTCATACCACACCCGCCTAGTCATCCCCGGCCTCTGATTGGCTTACTCATCCCCTCCCGCCAGCTTTTTGCTGTAAATTATTTGTTCTCTGCCAACTTACCTGGTCGAAATAAATGAGGGGTCCTGCAGGTATTTATGCTGCAGTAACACCAATATGATGGGAATGTGTGAGTTATACGGTACTAAAAATTAAAGGGGGAATGTTTGGAAACAAAATACGGGCATATTCATCAATAACAGGATGTTCACAAAGCACCAACGTAATGAGTCTGTAGACACCAAGACTACGATTTTGTCTAAACATATTGAGTCCGGACACCAAGACTACGATCTATCTAAACCAAATTCCTGAAATAGACAATATTAACCTGCCACTGCCCGCAAAGAACATGTTCTGATTGTTCTCAAGGCATGCGTGACATAAGGGGTCACTTAGGGCCCCCGAATGCTAGGGGAGAGGGGCCCCAAATAAAATTTTTCTTAGGGCCCCCAAAAGGCTAGAGCCGACACTGTTCTCAAGTTGTCTTTGTGGACTATGTCTCACTTACAGCCCAGCACAGATCAGTGTTAATTCAAAGCAGCTTATAAAGCAAAGAATTGGTGTAAGCGACTGGCAACAAACTAAGCGTTCACATAACTACACCGGTGTCGTGCAGTTTTCAAAAAAGCTAACAATAAATTTCATACTCAATACTGTGCTAATGTTTGAAGAGAGCTTTTAAATTCATATTTCATGTTCTAGAGGTCCTGTCCAGGCGAAACCCAGCCTTTGCATCTGTTAGATGTATTTCAAAGCTAGCACACTTTGTCTATTAATAACCAGGCTTTTGACTAAATTGTGAGTCTGAAGGTCCCCCAGGAGACATTTGACAACCCCTGATCTTGCAGTAAACCTCCGGCAGGTACAAACCCCCGCTACAGCATGGGTTTGAATCCAGCCCACATTAATTTCAGCACACTCTTTTCTTTCCCATGGTCTCAACTCTATCCAATAAAACATAAAATATCCCAAACATATCTGTTTAAATTGATAGATTGCTGGATTCTTTGTTTTTTTTTTATGTTTTTAGAAATGTTTATTTATTATGCCTATTTATTAAAAATAACTCGTATCTCATGTACATTATTTATCAGATACTTAAGTCAGTATTTTCTTCAAGAATCTCGCCATATTTTCCTCAATCCTGACCAGTTTCCCAGTACATGCCACTGAGAAGCATCCCCACAGCCTGATGTTCCCAACAAAGATGTACCATTCACTTATACAAGTAGTCGTCGACTTACGACCGGGATACGTTCCCGGAAGTTGATTTGGTCGTAAGCCGGCCGAGGAATAATAACTTAGTATATTCAAGTCCCCCGTAGCCATGTTTGCGTTTTCTCTTACTACAATCGCTCAGCTCCGTTTTCTAAGATTCGTTACAGTACCATACTCTCAAGTTTTATACAACAATATAAAACTTGAGAGAGTACACCGCGCTTTTTACTTCGGTTGCAGACGATCGTAAGTCGACGTCTACCTGTAGTTAGATTTGTTGCATCTGACCAAACAACAATTTTCCTCATGCTCTCTGGAGTCCTTCAGCTAGCATGTCATATGACTTTTACTCAGGAGTAGCTTATGTCTAGCCACTCTACCATAAAGGCCTGATTTATGGAGGGCTGCAGAGAAACTTGTCCTAGGTTCTAACATCTCTGCAGAAATAACTCGGAAGCTCTGAAATCGGTTTTAGGAAGTCTTGGTAGTTCCATTTCCCAATGATGGAGCCCGCTGCGTTCCTGTGAATGCTTTTCAGGTTTTTGCTCTGACATGCGTTGTTAAGTGAGGGACCTAACATACACAGGTGTGTGCCTTTTTACATCATGTCCAATAAATTGAATTTGCCACTCACATACATGTGATATTTCATGTTTTAATTCATTTAATTCATCTTCAATTAATTGGTACACATTTCAAAAATCTGTTATTACCTGTCATTACGGGGTATTAGACTGACACCGAAAACAGATATATTCAATCAATTATAAATGAAGTCTCTAAAATGTGTAGAGAGGGGTGAAGGTGTCAAAAGTCTTTCCGAAGGCACTACATATACACCGATCAGCCATAACATTATGATCACCTGCCTAATATTGTGTAGGTCCCCCTTTTGCCGTCAAAACAGCCCTGACCCTTTGAGGCATGGATTCCACTAGACCTCTGAAGGTGTGCTGTGGTATCTGGCACCAAGATGTTCGCAGCAGATCCTTTAAGTCCTGTAAGTTGCGAGGTGGGGCCTCCATGGATCGGACTTGTTTGTCCAGCACATCCCAGAGATGCTCGATTGGATTGAGATCTGGGGAAATTGGAGGCCAAGTCAACACCTTGATCTCGTTGTTGTGTTCCTCAAATCATTCCTGAACCATTTTTGCTTTGTGGCATGGCGCATTATCCTGCTGAAAGAGGCCAGTGCCATCAGGGAATACCGTTGCCATGAAAGGGTGCACATGGTCTGCAACAATGCTTAGGTAGGTGGTACGTGTCAAAGTAACATCCACATGAATGGCAGGACCCAAGGTTTCCCAGCAGAACATTCCCCAAAGCATCACACTGCCTCCGCCGGCTTGCCTCCTTCCCATAGTGCATCCTGGTGTCATGTGTTCTCCAGCTAAGCGACGCACACACACCCATGTTCACTTGCTGCCTAATATATCCCACCCACTGACAGGTGCCATGATAACAAGATTATCAGTGTTATTCACTTCACCTGTCAGTGGTCATAATGTTATGGCTGATCGATGTGTATACACATGTATTCTGCTCCAGTATGGTACCAGGTTTCACAGCAGCACAACCAACCTGAAAAGATCCCATGACTTGCAAACAAAACCAACCAGAGACCCAACCTACAGCTCGTACAAGTCTGCCTATAATGACTGGGCCTGCAGACCAAGGAGTCCGGCCAAACTCACCCCAATACAACGATTATAGTGGGCATTGTCCCTGGCTCCCTGCTTGGACAAACTGACAAGACACATGCCTTATTATTATAATTTTTTTTTTAAATGTATTCAAGCCCAATTAAAACCGAGCTGCCTGCATGCTGCAATTTAGCTTTTAGCTGCTGATGTGTTTACAAGCTGCTTTGTGTGTTATCAGTAGGCCGGAACATTTCCACAAGCATTTTAACATTAGAATCACCTAGACATGGTGAGACCAAAATAAATGAGTTATGGTGCCCTTGAACAAACCCTTAACCTTACCTGCTCCCAAAAGGTCTCTGTGAAAAGAGTGTCTAATGAGTAACATCACATGAATGTAAACTGAATAAGTGTTCTACGCACAATCAATCTCGAGAGCCCTTCTGCTGCTCTTGATGCTGGGGTACGGGAAGTAAATACTGATATAAATCAGACAATCCCCCTTATTTGGGTAAGAATAGTGTATACATACATTTTCATTGTCCATTTATATATGAAACAAAACCACTTCAGGTCCAAGCACTAATTCATGATCTGGCTCTTGGCAAATGGTTCACCGTCATTTCATTACTCTTCCACCCTCCTGGCCCAACACAGTACACTCATGCTGAATGTGCCCCCGCTTTACATCTCCACAGAACCCACCTCCTGACCCGGTCGACCCGATGCCGCCCCTACCCGAGCCGAGCCCCCCCCACAACACCTGGCAACCGCGGCAGTGGGATGGCGGCATTGACAGAGCCTTCCTTTGGTCTCCCTCAGTGTGTGGAGGGCCAGGGTCTCGGCAAGAGCTGCAGAAGCCCCCCCGGGTCACCCCCCAGGCCAGGCTGTCTCCGTGCTCTGAAGCAGTCCTGCAACGCCTTATTCTGCACTTCTCTACCTCCCAAATCACTTTTTTCAACGTCAGCGAAGTACCTGTTTTTTTTTGCTGATTTTCTTTTTGATTAGGAAGGTGAAAAGGGACAAGGAAATGTCCCTTTGCAGTTTTATGGGCGCAGGTAGAGAGAAATTGAGGTATGCTAGTGTCCCTGGGATCTCAGGGGGTACAAACCGGACTATATATGTTACAATTCTTTGTCACAGGCTAGAATTCGCCTTCATAATGTGTTTTTATTAAATTAATAGTGTAATTGATTTTTCTATGCACCAATAGTTGAATGGATTTTATAACCTGATGAAATAAGGCAGTAGTCCATGGAGGGTCATAATGGTGTCCTATGTGTTTATGACTTGTTTCCCAATGCATTGGATGGCATTGCATCTGCTTATGTTAAAGTTACTTTTAGGTTAAAAGTACTATTACGTTAAAGGTATTTTTTCTGTGCTGGTTCAGTCAATTAAGGCACCACTTCAAACCCTAACATTTTCTTTATTGACTGAGAAACTGGGCTTCAATGTATTTTTTTCTGCCCAAATATTTCTCTGACCCTCTGACGGAGCTCGTTTCTGACTGCCATTGAGTGTATGCTACCCATGGTGTCTTACTTTGATAAACCTAATGCTTTGACCTTCAGCTGCTGTTCAAAACAAAGCCAATTACTCTAGGTTCTGCCTTGTCTTTTTTATTCATTATAGCTTAACGGTCTACAGACTGTTCTGTTTTCACTGTTCTGCATTCTGTCTTTGTTCCAGAATGTCTGACGTGTTTTATGGCGGAAACATCCCGTCTCTCCCTCAAGAGCAGTCTTGTTTGGGCTACGTTCCCGCCGAGAAGATGGTGTCCTGGCAAATATCTATGGGCCAGGAGGTAGGCCAGAGGCACCAGACTGTGTCCCCGCTGAGACCCAAGTAAACCAGGTAAGCCAGCCTTTCCGGAGATAACGACTGGGTCTGTTGTCCAAAGCAGAATGGAGATTCTATTGACCCCATGTCCGATTCCACGGATATCAATCTACTGCCCATTCCTGTGTTATTTTCGTTCACCAGCGGATACATGTTGTTAGTTTAATATTTTTTTCAATATTCATTAAGGGGTGTTGATGTCAAAGGTCAATGCATTTAATGTGATGAGCAAGATCCTGCACCGACTAAAGTATGTATGACTGCAACTACATCCTGTGCGTATGACTAATAAAAAGACGTTTGTGGCCGGGATGTTTACTCTCCACTTGATTAAATTATTGATGAACTGTTCATTGCGGACAAATAACAATTTGATTCGTCTGAACTGACTGCCAGGCCCTCAATCTGGAAGGGGAGTTGGAGTTTCCTGAAGTTAACCACCACCTCCGTGGTTTTGTTTGCGTTCACTTCCTGGTTATTTCAGCGCACCGGTCCGTCAGCTGGTCAACAGTACACAGACCCATAGTCACTGTCTGTGATCCAGACCGACCTGAGTGGTGTCATCTATGGGTTTGATAATCTTGACAGAGATGGAAGAGATATAGGTGTCTGTACATAGGCCTATTGAGTGGGGATCGGGAGAGTAGTGCTTATCCTCAACATGCTCTGGTGCTGAGGGATCAAGAGTCTGACATGTTCGTCTTCACCTGTTGTGCCCTGTTGGTCGGGAAGTCAGTGATCTGTGACAGCTGGACATGTTCAGCTGGGAGAGTTTGTCTTGTAGTAGTTGTGGACTGGCAGCGTTGAATGCAGAGCGGAAGGCTACAATCAGTAGCCTGGCATAGGTCTTGTGCATTGTCGAGGTGTTGGGGGAAGTGATGGAGATCAGCGTTGGAAGCGTCATCGGCAGGCCTGTTGACTCTGTAGGAAAAAGTCCAGGGAAGCGTCTGTGATGATGGGACAGGAAAAAACTGATGGGCCTACTTGGACTTTTTTGGAAAGCTTGACATATAGAGCAGGGGTTGCAACAGGTGTTCAACTCACCCGGAATTCTGGTAATCTAATCCCAAGTATTCCCACAAATACTGACAATATCCAGTTAAGTGGCCACATACATGTTAATGGTTTAGAAACTTTTCACAGGTCACAAATCATGTTTACAATCATTAAGGTACCTGACACTGAAGTGGCGGGGGATGAGGAAGAGATAGTTTCCATGGTTACCATCCCCAACCAGCTTTTGTTTCACATAAAAAAAAAAGAAATACATCATATTGACATTCATTCTCTAAAAATGGCTCAGCAGTAGCCTACATACCCAGGATGTTCCCTGCTCACTGGCAAACCATCTTAATGTGCCGTTCTTGTAAACGAGACTGTACAAAGAGACACTATCAGCGTGTGATTGGTTAACAGTGGTCTGGTTGGTATCATCAGGCTTGCTGGACATGCAGACAGATGGCGTGTCTGTAGTGTCTGTAGTGACTGTACTGTCAATAGCCACGGCATTGAGGGGGCGAGGCTAAGTGTCCCACCCTTGGCACAATTGCTCACGGCTGCCCATCCGTTTGGAGTTTTGTCCACAAAAGGATAGGCCTACAGCGTTTGTTCGATATTACTTTTCATAGCATGCCAGAACTTATCCAGCAGGTGCAGACCAATTCATGTAGTAGGTAAATAGAATGATGTTAAGGTTTGGATAATAGCTTAGGTTTAATGTTAGAAAATTATCCTCCAGACATCATGTTACTCTGGCCATCAGAGACAAAAGCCACCAAGAGAAAGAGACCTTATCGTACTCTGTGTTGGTTGTCATGGAAACGCAGCCTCACCAGGGCTGCGTTTGGTTTGTCGAAATTTTAAAGGGGTACCCCTACGGCTTAAATCTGGGTCCACTGTTGTTCACACTGTGCATACTGTATCACATTGGAGATGCCGTGAAAGGTACTGAATACACCTGCAGGACTGCTTTTGACTACACTCATGGAATGCCCATGATGTCTGATGTAATACCATTTCAATGTGAACTTTTTCTTAATGTGTGTGCTTCACATGCTTCATTTGTTTCATTGTTTTGTTCTTTATTTTGTCTGGATGTCTCCTCTTTTACTTTGCTGTAATACAGGGCTTTACTGTGAAAGAGACCTTGGTCTCAAAAAATAAACCGACAGCAGCACCAAGTTTTTGATGACCTATAGTCTGACTTCAAAGGATTTCAGAAGACATTCTTCAACCCTAAGTTAGTGCTAATTAGTGCAAAACAAAATGTGTTTAGAAACCTAATGATATTCTCAAGGTCTCTTAGTTAGTCTTAATTAAAATAACCACCATGGACAGATCCCAAAACAAGTTCACTCATAAATATGTTGGCCTTTGGTTTCATGATCTGTTTTAAAAATATATATACAGTTGTGCTCAAAAGTTTGTATATCTTTGGAGAATTGATAATATATGTACCATTTGTAAAGAAAACATGAGTGAGCATGCAAAACACGTCTTTCATTTCTTATGGGATTCACATTCAACTGTAGGTCGGAATGGCACAATCATAAAACAAAACATGGCAACAAAGAAAAAAATTAATTGACCCCTGTTCAAAAGTCTGCATACCCTTAGTTCTTAATAATGTGTGTTGTCCCCTTTAGCATCAGTGACAGCGTGCAGTCTTTTGTAATAGTTGTCTATGAAGCCCCGAATTCTTGCAGGCGGTATAGCTGCCCATTCGTCTTGGCAAAATGCCTCCAGGTCATGCAAAATTTTTTGTCGTCTTGCATGAACCACACGTTTAAGATCTCCCCAGAGTGGCTCGATGATATTAAGGTCAGGAGACTGTGATGGCCACTCCAGAACCTTCACCTTTTTCTGCTGTAACCACTGGAGGGTCAACTTGGCCTTGTGCTTAGGGTCATTGTCGTGCTGGAAAGTCCAAGATCATCCAATGCGTAGCTTTCGTGCAGAAGAATGCAAATTGTCTGCCAGTATTTTCTGATAACATGCTGCATTCATCTTGCCATCAATTTTCACAAGATTCCCCATGACTTTAGAGCTCACACACCCCAAAAAATCAGCGAGCTACCACCATGCTTCACAGTGGGGATGGTATTCTGTTCACCATAGGCCTTGTTCACCACTCTCCAAATATAGCGCTTATGGTTGTGACCATAAATCTCTATTTTGTTCTTGTCACTCCAAATTACAGTGTGCTAGAAGCTGTGAGGAGTGTCAAGGTGTTGTCGGGCATATTGTAACCGGGCTTTTTTGTGGCATTGGCGCAGTAAAGGCTTCTTTCTGGCAACTTGACCATGCAGCTCATTTTTGTTCAAGTATCGTTGTATTGTACTCCTTGAAACAACCACACCGTCTTTTTCCAGAGCAGCCTGTATTTCTCCTGAGGTTACCTGTGGGTTTTTCTTTGTATCCCAAACAATTCTTCTGTCAGTTTTGGCTGAAATCTTTCTTGGTCTACCTGACCTTGGCTTGGTATTAATAGATCCTCGAATTTTCCACTTCTTAAGAAGTGATTGAACAGTACTGACTGGCATTTGCAAGGCTTTGGATATCTTTTTATATCCTTTCCCATCTTTATTAAGTTCCATTACCTTGTTACGCAGGTCTTTTGACAGTTCTTTTCTGCTCCCCATGGCTCAGAATCTAGCCTGCTCAGTGCATCCACGTGAAAGTTATTTGAGTTTGTTAACTTTGGAGCAAAATGCTGGAGCAAAACCCTAACCAGCTCCTTGTGGGCACGCTGGAGCAAAACGCTAACCAGCTCCTTGTGGGAATGTTGGAGCAAAATGCTAACCAGCTCCTTGTGGGCATGCTGGAACAAAACGCTAACCAGCTCCTTGTGGGCATGCTGGAACAAAATGCTAACCAGCTCCTTGTGGGCATGCTGTAACAAAACGCTAACCAGCTCTTTGTGGGCTTGCTGGAACAAGACGCTAACCAGCTCCTTGTGGGCATCCTGGAACAAAATGCTAACCAGCTCCTTGTGGGCATGCTGGAATAAAACGCTAACAAGCTCCTTGTGGGCATCCTGGAACAAAACGCAAACCAGCTCCTTGTGGGCATGCTGGAATAAAACGCTAACAAGCTCCTTGTGGGCATCCTGGAACAAAATGCTAACCAGCTTCTTGTGGGCATGCTGGAACAAAACCCTAACCAGCTCCTTGTGGGCATCCTGGAACAAAACGCTAACCAGCTCCTTGTGGGCATGCTGGAGCAAAACGCTAATCAGCTCCTTGTGGGCATGCTGGAGCAAAACGCTAACCAGCTCCTTGTTCCAGGGACTCTTCTGCATATAGAACATATTTTTATTGTTTTTCAGCTGCAATTGTCATTTTTTAAGAACTGTATTTGTAAGTGCAGGTGATTTGGAGACGATGCTCCATTCGACCAGCTAGATACTCTTATCTCATTCTCTGGTTGATAGCACGGCATGTGTGGGTATTAAAGCAAAATTAAACATATCCACGTCTTCCAGAGACTCTCCTAAATTCTAACCAGGGTACGTATAGGTTGGTAGCTTCAATCATTTGGCCATAGCGATTATTTATGTGATGACACAACCACCAATGACAAATCCGGTTGAACTATATCAATGGCTGTGTGCGTCTGATTGAAAAATTGAGATTGGGTGTTCCCCTGGCGGTTTGATATTTACTGACCTATACATTATTTCTGTCTCTCCTGGGCACTGTACCTGGCAAAAAGAGCGCAACTATCCGCATCCTGCTAATGCATTTACCGTAATGGCTGATATTGTCTGATTCACCTACTGATTCACCTACTTCTGCGGAACACAGCATGCTGCGGCTAGCCCAAACTACATTCAAATCATGCCTGTGTGATACGGGACCCTAAACATAAATAAACTACAGTTATAACAGTACAAGATGAGTTTTCCTAGATAGGCCAAGAGTGGCCTCTGAACGAGGTAAAAACTCCTCCTTTCTTCCTGCTCTATTCATGCAATTTTTGTATATTAAACATCTAAATCTATCATACAATCTATTATAATGTGTTGTTTCATCATAGGTATTGTAGCATAATTGTAAAGAAAATAATCTCCATATTTTGCCTTTCTGAATAAATGTACATTAAAGAAATATTTAGAATGCTTCTAATAGAGCTCCCTCATACAGTCTACTAGTGCTAACTGTGGGTGTTGGTTTGTGGAGGAGATTCGTTGTCGTTCCCAGAGGAACACTGTTTCCAGCAGCAACACTAGTCCCCTTGAGGAGGCATGGGGGAGCGTCCCAAATGACACCCTATTCTGAATCTAGACACTTTTCAATAGAACTGTTGTTTTCTGTGTCAGGGAGTAGGTTGCCATTTAGAACACAACCAACCAATTCTCTCCCACCTGTCCCCCTGTTGGATTTCTCCATTATTACTTAACGCTCTGGTAAATATGCCGGCTCGTCACTGCATGGGTTCAAGCTCGATGTATTGTGTGCTACGAGTATGGGACCAAATACTAATCTTTTCACTGTCTTAATACATTGGTCCGTGTTCTCTCTTCTCACACACTGCAGAAAATGCCTTCATATTTAAGTGTTAAATGGGGTGTGAAAAGACCCCAAGAAAAATGATGACCTTTGTAATGTTGCCTTATATAATGCTGGAGTACTGAGCCACATTTAATGACTAATCTACCCAATATATACAAATTAAGATCAAGCCTAGGGTAAGTTCTCTAAGTGGGTAAAATATCTTAATTCACCTTGATTTTTGTACCTCCTTATTTTTATTAGGGACCTAAGAGTTACTCTGAACCCTGATGTCTCTTTTGATTTACATATAATACATATTTCAACAGCAGCGTTTTTCTATGTACATTACATTACAAAACATATCTGTCAAGATGATACAGGAGAAATGTATCTACTACACCATTGTTACTTCAATATTAGACTGTTCTTTACAAACACCTGAAGGCAGGGTTAATCATATAGAGACTCATTTTTTGTGGAATGATCACTCTCAACTTTAAGTCATTACTGAAAACTCAGCTTCTCAGAAGGGCCTGTGATTGAGTGTTAGCTTTGCACCCCTTGAGGCTTGTGGGAGAGACCTCATAGGGCTGTACTTGGCCTTGATTCAGGGTGGTTGGTTGTCTGTCTGTGTTCCTTTGGTCTTCTGGTGATGTGCTTGGCAAAATAAGCAGAGCTATTTTCTGTCTTCATTTCCTGCCTGTCCAGAGGTATCCTTGGATTGTGGCCACGATGTCTCCGCTAATGTCTAAAGGCATTACAAAATATGTGATTGATTGATTTGTAGTGTAATCAATCAATCACATTGTAGTGTATACTGTAGTGTAATTCTGTAATGCATTTTCTTCAGATGGATAGCTGAACATATGGATAAAATTAAATTCGCATTTTTAAATAACTTAAAAAATGACTGAATTGAATATTTATCTCCATTCATTTGTTCAGTTGTTGTTTGTTAGGCTAAACCAATTATCAACCAACTGTTGATATTTGGCTAACTATTATGTACAGAACATTTTTTAAATGTATTTCCTGTCCCACTAATTAAAATGTTCTTCTTATTCTATTGTCAGGTGGCCGGAACTGGAAGACGCTGATGCAGGAGAATTGTGTTCATTGCAGATTCTTCTCTGCATTGCAATTGGCTTCTCAGAAGCACGGTAGCCTCTGCCACGCGCACAGGCAGGGGCTCGAGCTCTCTAATGGTCATAGCCCACACGCCCAGCACTGCGATGCTGCTACCTGGTAAAGGGCGGAAAAAAGATCCAAGCTCCCCATGACAGTATCGCCAGAATGGTCAAGAAATCCGGTAACGGCGGGGTTTACCCAGGTCCACCTGCGGAGAAAAAGCTCAAAGTCGGCTTTGTTGGGCTTGAAGCTGGGGCTACGGACTCGAACAGAGATGGGGCGCTGCTCATAGCAGGTGCCGATGCCGAGGCAACAAAGCGAGGCAGCATCCTAAGCAAACAGAGATCCAGCCTCTCTGGCAAACCGAAACCTCCAAAGAGAAATGCTTTCTACAGAAGACTGCAGAATTTTCTTTACAATGTTTTGGAGAGACCAAGAGGATGGGCATTTATTTACCACGCATACGTGTAAGTATTTGTTCTTCTCAAAATGGGTAAAAAGGAAGACAAGGTGCGGGAAAATTGCTACCAGCCTCCGACACTCGTGCCTCGGGACTGGAGGCGTGAAAGGGTCTGAATCATTTTTCATTGTTTTCTTTATATAGCAGTGAAAACATACCAGACAACTGACTCACTTAAAAGTGTAAGGGAGGGTTGGGGGGTTAGCAATCAGTCAGCATTATTTAATAGCTTTTGCGCGCTCTCATCTTTTTTCATGTCATCATACTTATCTTATTAATTTTGCCATGTATTTGGCAGTAGCCTACGCTAAACACGTTATGTCTATGGACGGTGATGTATAAGCTAGGCTTCATATTCAATTATGCGATAATTATATACCCTTGCTTCTTGGCACCGTGTGTGGTTGCCGCAGACTTCATAAATAAGTTTTACATAGATAGAACGGTTCCTTTACGGTTTGTCGATATCAAAGGCTATGCTACACCAGATTATAGCGAGTTGATAATAACTCGAGACATCAGAAAACATCTTGCCTGCCTTGAGCGTGAATACCATTATGGAATGCTATCTACACCAATTGTTTTTTTTTTGAAGATTTGTTCATGTGGTTGGCATTGTATTTTAAATCAACTAAGTGGCCTAGGCTTTCACCTTTACAGTATATACCGAGACCAGTATATAGGCGAGCCACCCGACAATGTCTAAGAATAACAATAGGCCTGATGTTTTGGCGTTAATAGTGCCATTTGCTTGATGTTCACAGATGTGCCTCAAGTCTCATATTCACCACTTTACCCGTGGAATTTGCGCAAGACTTAGCCCTTCAACCACATTTATTAGTCCCAGTTGATTTAATGTGATTCCGGCTGAGCTAATTCAGCGTAGTGGTGCAATCATGGGGCTTCATTCAATTCAGCACCACCAGCAAGTGGACAGCTCCGCTAACTGCTAGTTTTTGCGCCCGTAATGTAAACCACGTTTGGGCTCTAAGATCGTACAGTGTACTTTAAAGCTTTTTCTTTTACTGGATTTCTTTTCCAATGGTGTTTGGCTGGATCTTTTTGAACCGAAGTAGATATTTTAGAACAATGAGCACTGAAGGATGGGAAGACAGAGTATCCTTGCAGTCCCACATTTTAATTCCTTTTCGTCTCATGCATAATTTAGATAGGCTACTCCTCCCCATCGCTTACAACCCGTTTTCTCTATAAATATCGTCCTGGGCTCGGTCGGAAAACACGAAATTCACATTCTCTTTCTCCAATTTCAGCTGATGAGCAAATTTGTACAATATCATGGAGTTTTCCCTCTCTTTCACACTTTTCAAGACGAATGTCCAGTTTTATTGCTCTGTGAAATCCTTGTAGTGTGCCTCTCACCATCCTTCCCATAGAGACACAATAACGGGCCTAACCTTATCAGCATGATTTACCACAGGTCAGACTATACCATGGAACTAGCCTGTGGACTGTGCATCCAAGTCATCAGGGTCAGCCTGAGAATGTAGAAAACATTCATCAGAGACAAATGAGAAGTCTGGTCCCTGCTATGGGCATTTTCACATGGGCAATGAGTTCAGCCTAGGGTAAACATGCTAATGCATGGGTTCAGACACTGGTATCGTGTGCCAGCAGTGATATTTTAAACCGTCACTTGCAGAGGGGTCGAAGTGGTAAAGGGGGAAGAGACCAAGTGTGAATCTGCTATCTATTTCAAGCTGCATCATTGACTAAACACTGGTTTCACTCATCTATCCCATTGCTAAGTCCAAATAAACCCCTGAGTGTGTGTGTTTAAGAGGGTATGTGTATTGGGTGCATTAGTGTGTTTTAAGTGCTTGCTCTTTTCAGCGCTGGGTGAGTTTTATGGTCCCAGGATGCATTTTAGTCATGGGCTGGACTCAGTAATAACTGGGAGAGGTATGAGGCAGTAACTGGTTTGGGTCTGCAGTAGTAACTGGGCTGGGTGTGAGGCAGTAACTGGGTTGGGTGTGCAGTAGTAATTGTGCTGGGTGTGATTTAGTGACTGGGCTGGGTGTTAGGTAGCAAGTGGATTAGGTGTGAAGTAGTAACTGGGCTGGGTGTGAGGTAGTAACTGGTTGGGTGTTAGGTAGAAAGTGGATTGGGTGTGAGGGAGTAACTGGGCTGAGATGGGTGTGAGGGAGTAACTGGGCTGGGTGTTAGGTAGTAACTGGGCTGGGTGTGAAGTATTAACTGGGCTGGGTGTTAGGTAGTAAGTGGAATGGGTGTGAGGTAGTAACTGGGCTGGGTGTGAAGTAGAAACTGGGCTGGGTGTGAAGTAGTGACTGGGCTGGGTGTTAGGTAGTAAGTGGATTGGGTGT
>JACXGI010015806.1:0-16893 GCA_016801175.1 Esox masquinongy | reverse complement strand
ACCCACCACTACCACCCACCACCACCCCCCACCTAGATTTTTCTCCACTTCTTCAAGTATTATTATGAAAATCAAAGAGACCCTAAATTTAATCTACAGCTCCGCTCCTATCCCCTGGAGAATTTCTGCATGTTTGAACAGAAGGTGGGTAGACAAACGAGAGAATTAGAGAGAAGAAAAAGAGGGCAGACTCTTAGAGAGACGAGACTTTAAACAGAGGCAGGAAAGAGGAAAAGAGAAAAAGGCGAACCTATGGACATATTGCTGAAAAATGAAGAACCCTGAGGGAAATAACTTACATCTATTATAAATCCAGAGGAGACAGGAGCGCAGATGGCATTCACATGTGTTGAATTCATGTCAAAGTCCACTAAATCAGCTATTGTAGGTGGATAGAACCCTGGCAGTCACATGTTAAAAGTATCCCTGCAGATCGTCCATTTCAAATCAACTCTCTGAAGCACACTCACTTTAGTGTGGCTGATGCATTCTCACTTTTACATTTAGGTAATTTAACAAGCAATTTTATTCAGAACAACTTACAGTAGCAATAAAGGTTAACTGTCTTGCACAAGGACTGAACAGAGTTTTCAACTCGCCAGATCAGGATTCAATTTGGTAACTTTTCTGTTACTGGTTGTCTGACGGTTGTATGTGTGTGTGTGTGGGGGTGGGAGGGGGGCAACAGAGTGGTGAAGGTTGTATCTAACCGCTTGCCAAACATACTGTATATGTATACACACTGTATATTTTACATTGATATTCTGTATTCGCATTCGATTCCACTTGAACTCCTTAGAGAGCTCTCATGTTAGAGCAGACCTACAGCACATATGGTACTAGTCTTTCAACGAGAGTTTAAAACAGTAGTAATACCTCTCTGTCATACTATTGTGAATACAGGGGAGAGAAAAGCAGATGGGGAAGGTTATAGGTGTCAGGAGACACAGAGGATTATGTTTGTGGACATTGATTACCAGTCCTGTCACCTTTTCCAAAACCTAGAGAATATGTATATAGGGAGTGGTGCAAGCTTTGGGGCTGACAACCACAATTCAAAGTCTCCCAGCTTACTGTTTTGGAGATGTCAGCTCAGACGACAGGCAGCTGTTTTTGGACAGGCGCCAGCTTGGAAAATAGCAAATTGTGGCGGTGGTCAGTCTAATACACATCATCAACTTACCGAGCGTACCAGAAAATGAGCCTCTCGAGTATTAATCTCACTGAAGTGAGCAATGATAGCAAACAGAGAATGCATGGCTAATGTACATTGATCATTACACACCCGTGGCTACAAAGCAATGTTTTGGTGCATATTAATATTTCTATTGTAGGGTCAATTATTACTTTGATCTTCCCTGACGTTTTCATACCATTATAATACATGGCATTCACTAAAAACCATATACCTAAATGTGTTTTAATTTGGTTGACCTACTTAGCTGCCTGCAAGGGGAAGCTGATTCCACCATTGGGATGTACCTCTTGGACAACAAGCTGTGAGAAAAAGGCAATGTGTATAGCACATTTTATACACAGGGCAATTCAAAGTGCTGTACATTTAGAAGAAAAATATAAATATAATAGAAATAAAATTAGCATAAAAGACAAAGCATACAAATATAAACATCACATTTTAGATGGCTAAAAGATTAATAAAAGGCAGAAGAAAAAGGTTTTTAGCCTAAAAGTGGTCAATGTTGGTGCAAGTCTAAGATTTTCTGGTAGTTTTTTCCAACTCTGTGCAGCATAATGACTGTCACGCTTTTGGTAAAGCCAAGCGTGGAAGAGAAACAAAGGGGTTTAATGAAGAAACTAAGGCAGGTAAAAAACAAGAAAACGGCAGGCAGGCAAAACTACAGACTGGTGGCAGGTAAATACACAAAAGACTCAATGACTCAACAAAGGGCTAACAGAAGAGGGCAAACTAAATAGGGTGCTAACGAGGACTAAACAACAAACAGGTGAAAACAATCAACAAAAAAGACAGGCTACGTTAAAGAACAACAGCAAAAACTGCAAAAAGCAAAAACTGCCTCACCAATCTTTGTCCTCACTCTCGAGACGGTTAGCAGACCAGACCTTGATGACCTGAGGGGTCTAGAGGGGTCATACTGAGAGAGAAGGTCTGAGATGTCACTTGGCCCTGAACCATTCAGGGACTTATAGGAGAGTAGAACTATCTTAAAATCAATTCTATGAAATGCAAGGAGTCAGTGCAGAGACCTAAAAATTGGTGCAATGTGTTCAGCTTTCTTAGTTTTTGTTAGAACTCGAGCAGCAGCGTTCTGAATGAGCTGTAATTTTCTGAGGGCTTTTTTAGAGAGACCTAAAAACAGGCCATTACAGTAGTCAAACCTATTGGAGATAAAAGCATGGATACGTTTTTCTAGATTTTGTCTGGACATGAATCCTCTAATTCTAGTTATGTTTTTAAGGTGATAATAGGCTGATTTAGTTATTAATTTTATGTGGCTTTTGAAATTCAGATGAGAATCCATAACTATCCCAACATTTTTAAGTTGGCTTTTAGTCTTAAGGGACAGTGTGTGAAGGAAATTACTGACTGTCAGTCTCTTATCTCTGGTACCAAAGACAATTATTCCAGTTTTACCTTTATTTTGTTGCAGAAAGTTCTGGTACATTTAATCATTGTTTTGCTCAGATTCTAGACATTATCATTAGACATGCGTCTAGACAGACATTATCAAATAGCCCAAATGTCTTGATTTTGTTAAACCTAAGCCTAACCCAGAGTTGGCCTCTTCAGGACCAGTTGGTGCCTTTAGGAAAATGTACATCATTGTACAACATCATACGTAAGCTCTGGCCATTGTCTTTCCACTTGAAAATGTGGATTATTTTAACAAAAGCCCACCCTGGATGTTTTTGCCTCATAATACTAAGCTCTGCAAACAAACTAAAATTAAGAGAAACACTTTGGACTCTACTCTGAAGGCCTAAGTATACTTAACATTTATCCTTTATAAAGGTTACAAGCATACCTGAAAATAATTCAAGGAATTAGATTTATTTAGTGTATTTGGAAGTCATACAAATACTACTATTTCAGTTTGTTCAGTATGGTATATAGACTTTAATAAAAGCTCTGTGCTGTAGAGCTTTGGGCAATTTACCCAATAATAAAAAGAAAAACCATTAAGGCAGAGCTGTTTAATCTTTTACAACTGGATGTGGTAGACATTCATTTAAATACCTAAGTCCTGCCCAAAAAATGGTGCAGCAATTTCAGAGCACCAATTCAGCACTATTATACAGGTATTTCACCAATTCAGCACTATTATACAGGTATTTCACCAATTCAGCACTATTATGCAGGTATTTCACCAATTTTAGCACTATTCAGAAATGAGGATTTTGTTCCTGTATTTATATCGCTGGAACAAAATTACAGTTCTTTGGCTGCTTCTGCACAGGGTCTCTAGATGTTTAACGTGATTCTGTTCTTCCCTGCTTCTTTCTAGAAAGGAATGCAATGACCCACTTTTTCCCTGCTCCCAGACGAACCTCCACTGCTTTCTACGTTTGACCACCTTGCTGTGGTCGACTACCGTCTGCAGCTGCTTTTAATTTGCCGGAGCACCTCAGACCCTTTTTCCCCAGCTCAGACGCATATATGACTAATCGCACAGGCCATTTTAAACAACTTGAGCCCTCTCTGGCAATAAATCACCTCGATCCAAGCTACTGTGCCGGTAATAGAGCTATGTTCAGGTGGGGAAGAACAAGGGAGCTTTGGGAGCAATTCCATCTCTTCCCGGTCAGCCCCTATATTGTGAGGCAAACTCAGTGACCTCTACGCATTATTGTCTGAAGAACTGTTTGTTTTTATGATCTTAACAAACAGGTATAAAAAACAGCAGTGTTTTTCGCGCTGCATTGCGGTCCAGGGACAATTGCGGTACAGCTGTAGCTCTCTGATCTAACTTGCCACCGCAGAAGATGTTATATTCCCCTCTTTTGCCAACCCCTTTAATGCACTTTATAGGTTAGAATGAGCACATTACCACACCACCTTTGCTCAGGCAACTGTGACCTTTCTCTTCACCTGCAATCTATAACTTCCCATCTCTCCGAGGTCTTTTTCAGCAGCCCTTTCAAAACCAGGACAAAAGCACATTTTCAGGACATTATAAATGACGTAACGCCTCCAAGCTCCACCAAGCCTGCTCCTGTGATTGATATCGCTGTGCCGGAATGGTAACAACCATTGAGGTTTAAAAATAAAATTGGCAAAGTAAAAGGCACAAAAGATTCTGCCTCTTTCCACATTCACTCTCTCCTTTTCATTCCTCTCGACTGCTTTCCTCTCTGTGCCTGCTTCCCTTCACTCTCTCTCTTTTCACTGCCTCTCCCTTTCTCTTGTTTTCTTTTGCCCATGTGATGGCCGGCAAGTAACATTTTCCTCTCGAGGACCCTATCAAACGAATCCTGTTGCTGATTGTTCGTCTGAATACATTTCCACTGTTTGAATATGGCCAATCTTTGCTAATAAAAGGGCAGTTGATGTAGTATGAAATATTCATCAAAGGCATTCCCTGAAGAATCTTTCACTCTCCGACTCATCTTCATGAATGAGAAACCTAGTTGGTCAGACAACATATTGAGGCAAACATCCACGCGTGCCACTAAATGATACGCCTAGGAGGAATGTGCTTCTGGGTATTTAGACTGCAGTCCCAGAAGAAATAACGCAATGTAGAGATTCTACAGACCCTACGGAGTAATTTCAGTCTCACTATTACCTCAGCACATTAAAAGGTTTCTTTACAATAAGTCAATATGCATATAGTTTATTTCATTGGGGCTAATGGAAGGGGGTTTCATACTATTACTGGTACAGGTATTAACAACACAATATTTAAATAAAAGTGAAATTTGCCATCTATTTGGTGGTAGCAATACTGTGGGAAACTACAGCATTTAGAAGGCTTAAATATCTTGATATTTCCAAACTTTTTCACTTTTCGGGTAGAAAAAAAAGATGATTGTGCTGCCAGCATAATATCCTGCTGTTAGGAGAACAGTAATTAGGACAGCCATCATGGAGGTCACCTCTAATTTGAATGTGCTTTTGTCGCTCCTGTTTGGTTTCTTTCCATACCACGTCTTAATAAATCGACAAGAATGTGCTCTACACTACTGCAGCAAAGTGGCATTTAGGAGCATTGTGTGGAAAGCTGTAAGTCTGTTTTTTTGCATTGTTTGATGCATTGGATCATTTGGCAAGATGCTCAACATTAGCTTCTACTGAGCATTAGCTTCTATTGGTTTCAAATTTTTTTGTGGATGATATTTAAACTCTATTTGGTCAAAATAAACCCATGATAATGTGTTTTTTATGCAAGAGCAGTTTGAAACGATTATAATAGGCCAATGACTGTTTATCCAGGTCTGTGTACAGACAAATACTCCAATTGGTTTCCTAACACCCACATCATCAGACAGAGCATTGAGGTAAAGCTGTGACAGCCAGGACATCCAAATTGTCAGTAGACATCAGACAGGTAGGTTTTTAACATTTAGATAGCAATACCCCACAACTGTAGGGTTGTTAAAAAAGCCTTATAACCTCTTAAATGAACATACAAAATCTAGGTTGCCCCGAAATCAATATACTCAAGGTAATATAAAGCCATGAGACATCCAGATACAATAACTAACAAGGCTGCATATGTCTATGAAGGTCTGGAACTCCCATATGAAGTTAAAATTAAAATAAATTGTTGCAACCATTAGATGATACAAATATTGAGAAAATATGAAATATTAGGACTAGGGCTTAAAATTATTGGAATGCTTTTTACATACAGTTCCGGAAAAAAATAAGAGACCACTGCACCTTTTTCTTTCCTTTCCAAAAAAGTCAAAAAAGAAGGTTTTGAGTGAGGAACAGAAGGGTTAAAATTAAGAGACCACTGCAAATGGAACACTTCTGTTCCTCACTCAAAACTTTCCTTTTCAACTTTTTTGGAAAGGAAAGAAAAAGGTGCAGTGGTCTCTTAATTTTTTTCGGAGCTGTATTGTAACAAACTATAGCAGGCTTATAAGGTTTTACGTTCATTATTAATGCAAAATATAGGCTAAACATACCATTTGGTTGTCCCAGATTTTTGTGATTGGGGTAAAATCCTAAGAACGTGCATTAAAAAGGATTCATGAAAATTGAGGGAACTAGAGAACTATGATGCAATGTGAGTACTGAAGTCTTTGCATTGCAGTTGGACAAAATTAAAGATTTGGGACAACTATGGAAGGACGCCAAAAGCGGAAATTGCGTTGCAGTATCTCTCCTCCTATTCCCTCAGAAAACTGGAACCTCCACTTGTTGGAGACAGTGCAGAGGGTGGCTGGCTGGCTTGTGGTTCAAACGGAAGTGTTATACGTATCACTAACCTAACAAAGCAGGTGCCTGAAACTAGGGCTGTTTAAAAAACAATGTTCTATCTATAATGTAAAGCAGAAATGGACACCCTTGTTCCTGGATATTTAATAAATGTATTACAGAAATCTGATTACAGCTCAAAAAGATGACAGTAACACTAAAGAAACTACATTCATTAACATTACAAAAAGCAAAGTATATAAATTTGATCTATAACATTATTTAATAAATAACTGGAATTGCTCCCAGTTGGTGTTGCTTATTTTATAATACCTCGTAAAGCGTTGTATGTCTCTATACCCCTTGAGGTGGTCATTGCCCTGGTTTCTGGTGCTGTACTGCAATGCTGATTACGGCTATGCCAAGGAGTAAAACTGTTAATTTAACAAAAATACAAATGTTTTCCAGTATGCTTATTATATTCAGGAAATACCCAAATTATAGAAAGAATGTCATGTAATACATAGTATAATATAGTACAAAAAATGTTTTTCCAATTAAAAAAGGTACCAGTATGAAATTAGATGTATGGGATCTCATTAATCTGGAACATTACTTAAAAACGAAGTGTGAAGTTGAGATGTTCTATGCACAGGATTTTAACAACTGAAATTACTTTTCTGGGTTAACTGCAGAATTTCTTCTTTTCAATATTACAGTCTTGCATGACAAACAGTTTTTTTCCTTAGGCCATAAAGCTTCTCAACCAGCAACACTGATCTATAATCATATTGTTTAAATGAACATATTAAATTCTCTGATGTCTTTCTATATATATTCAACATACATTAGAATATTTTAATGAACCATAACTTATATTAGTTATGGCTTATATTATAATATTTAATATTTCTACCCATATTGTTCATATTCCCCATTCTACACTGCTTACAATTGCTGCTAGTTTACATTGTTATGTATATTTTTGCTTTATGTATTTCTTAATTTTTACTGTGTAGATGTCGTGTACCATGTCACAAGAATTTCTTGTTCAGAATGATACTATGTTATTCGGTGCATTTGATAAATAAAATACTTTGATTTTGTCTTTGATTTGTTATTTTATTCAGAGTACCCTTTCACTATTCTATAGAAGAAAGTGTAGCCAATAGGTCAAATTATTTCTCAGTAGTTCTGATTTGTCTCTTCATTGCACATTGCCTCGTAGCAGTCTGTGTGCTCTTTAACCTAACCAGACACATAAAATTGTTGATAAAATAACCATAAAATGGTTCTCCCTCTGTTTCATTGGTAGAAATTTCTCAAGTGAAAGGCATGTCTGTTGTACTGAACTACATAGGTCTCTCATCAGTCATATGCATCACACTTCCTCACCTGATCGATGGAAAAAAATAGGTGAATTATACTTTATGTCCAATTTGTATTTATGGCTTCATCACAGTAACTTCATAACAGGTGCTGTTGTGCCATTCACAGAGTGTGCTGTACACATAAATGTCAAACTGGTCCAGAACTAGCACTAGGTCCCCCAAACTAGGAGGCTTTTAATCACAGTGGTTTTAACAAAATATTGTGGCCACATGTTGGAAAACCTCTAATGAAACTTTCCATACTATAAATGCAGTTCTTCCCACTGAACACTGAAGCCAGCTCAACGTCATTGTTTCATCACATTTTTAAAGGTTCTGCCATAGCGCAGTTTCAATTGGCCCACCCACAGGTTTGGGTTTCGGACTGTCCACAGTAATGTTAAAGGAATAGTTTGACCTAGCTTCATATTTCAATGAAATAACGCTTACCTTGAGTTGCTCCCATGGAATCATTTTTCAAAACAAGCCATGATTCAACTTTGTCCCAGACTGGAATTAGCATTATTAGCATTGTCCAAATTCATGAATTAAAACTGGGTGTCCTGAGCATCAAAAGCGAAATCTAACACACACCCATTGTGTCTTTAAAGCACTATACGACTATGTCCTTATTCAGGCGACTTATTTTTCAAAGTTGATGCCAATGAATTGAGAAATAGTTAGAAATAAGGGAGAAATAGAAGCTTAAAATGATATTCTCTATCTGACTCGAGGATCATTGGCCAACACAAACTTTTTTTCTTGTCAGAATTATTTATATATATGTAAATATACAGGTCTGTGAGGGTGTCTGCTAAGCCAGTGTTATCATCATTATCAAAGCTGCAGTTCCCACAGGCCAGAGTATTTCACCACCTTGAATACGGCCTTATTACCTAGATTACATGCTACCTCTGGACTGTATGGGACATTATCTTAGACACCGCTGGGAGATTTACAGCCTCATAATTGTTCAAATGTTGTTTACACCAAGCTGGTGCCTTGAAGACGCAATAAGGGGAAGTTATTGTGTGCAGCGGCAGACACGCCGTAGCCCTCCAACTGAGGCCCCCGCCAGTGGATGGTGGTGATGATAATGATGATACCTCCCTGATCTGTTGCCATGGCCCCTCCCCGACTGTGTGGGACGGGCTGTCAGCACTAGTTCGGGGGTTTGTACGCAAGAGGCTGGCATCTGAGGGTTCTCCAGGCCCTACGATCACAGGTGCTAAGATGAATACAAGTCCACATCGGCTGTGAATGGATGATGCCATTAATTACCGTTTCAGAAAGACAGAAGTTTAAATGAATTCAGGTAAGTGGGCAAACCTAGATTGGTATCGTGACAACTGGTTTGAATTTATCTACCTAAATGATCCTAGCGATTTTCAGTCACTTAATGTAGCCTAATCAACTATTGTATGGATTTTTTTACATACTTTTTAATAATGCATCAAATGCATTACTGTGGTTCCATATTCTAAATGTCAGAACTGAAACTTTTAAAGGGCCTATCATGATACCGGTTGGGGAGATTGGGCTCTTGGGTGGAAGCTATCTGAACAACAGCTCAGTCTCTTGAGCTTTAAAGGCATAAATGGTATGCCCCAAAAAATTAATTCTGGCGTACATGGGCTTTCAAAGGCCCATGCACCAAGAACATAGTAATTTCCGATGAATCCTTTTGAATCCCTGGGCTTTTCTGCCAAGACTCGAAGAGGAGTGTGAAACATCAAAACACACCAAGGTTGTCATTATTTTCCACTCTGGATGAATTATCCCATTTCACCTCTATAGCTATCCTATAATGACAAGCTAGACCATTATTTAGAGCCAATATATGCAAGTAATTCTTAGAAATAGAAGCAGTAGATGGACTCATTGGCTTTTTCAAGAGGCAAACCTTGGGTGTTTCACCAACTAGTGTCAATGGTTCAGATAAACTAAACTATGAATTTCAGTCAATAATGGAAAATGAACAAACATTATTGATATTGTCTGCCAAAGACATACTATCCTATTATACTAGCACTAACATTTGCTTCCAGAATTTTTGTCCCCCTTGATAAAGAGAAGCAAAAAACACTATGAAATCAGAAAAGGAACCAGGCAAGCCTAGTTCAGTCAGCCCGCAATTATAAGTGATATATGTTGTTCCCTCAATGGATTCGAACCCAGGTCTCCCACATGAGAGGCTGTGTCTTTAACCACTACACTTCAAAGCTATACATTTGCAGAGTGTTGGTATAGCATCTCGACATTAGATCTTCACACGCATTAACATCACGCCAGGTTTTGAATATTTAAACTGACTTATGTTTCTTATTAGGTTTACCTCCACCAGAAACAGCATCTATGAACTGTATGGCTTTTGTCACTGGCCGCTTTTACATCTAGTAATAGCCTTACTAGTATCTACTAACTTACTACTTGAAACAGTCATAAGAATTGAGTAATTGGTAGCGAGACTGAACATTACACTACTAAAGCTATTTCATTTCATGGCACAAAAACATTCATTTTTCTTTCATTCGTGAATGACATTGATACAATAATTATCAATTTAGGTGACTATAACTGACTTGTTCGTCAAGTGAAAAGACGAGAGAATCGTGGAATCCCCTGCGCTTTTATTGCCCAAGGGGTTTTTGATAAAGCCTATATCACCCCAAAAACCATGCACGAAAGTGTACTTCAAAAATCCACCAGAAATAGTCGCAATATTGTATAAACGTAAAAAGTTTTTGTTTAGGCTTACTATAACGTAGCTGCTGAAGGTTGTAGCCAGCAAAGTTTTTGACTATCCAGAACAAATCCTAAAGCATTATTTGTTTTGACTGCGATGAGATTCAAACGCGGGACCTGTCGTTTGCAGGGCCGCTTCTCTAACCACTACGCTATTCAACAAGGGTCAGTCAGTCAGTCAGTAAGTCAGTAAGAGACATTCGATCTTCTTGGCTGGCTACTCTTATGCGGTCCTGCAAAAATTTTGTTGTTTTGAGCAATTCTGCAATAAGTCCAACCTGAGCATGAAAAACTAATTTTCAATAAATAATTTGAAATACATTTATTTCGCACATTTGTGCCAGTTTCCTAGTTTTTAGAAGTAAAGTGTGTTTTTTTAGATGGCAACACAAATATTACAAGAATCTTTGCTTAATAAATAAATACATATAAAACACATAATTCTGCAAAATGCCACATCAATCACCAAATTGTTCTTTTTTAATTCAGCCAAGACTTCCTTTAAGTGGCTATTATTTTTTACACTAGGAATTGTAAGATTCATAGACTTTTGTGAATGTTTTTGACAAAAGTCTATGAATCTTTTGTCAAAAACTTTTGTCAACATTGACTTATGTCAATATTTTAACCTAAATTGCCTGTCCATTCCAATTGTATCTATCACCCACGTTTTGTTGTTCCATTGACAAAGTGGGATTACTTACATTTCAAATGTTTATTTGTCCTTGATAAGTAATTTCTGTGAGGCATTTTCTGATTTTGCCTGCAAATGTCACATCCAGAATTGCCGGAATTGCCCTGTATCAGGTTGATCTTGCACACCAAATCTGAGAATAAATATAATCTTTATTGAGGTAAAATTGTTCAAAGAATAAACAAGTTCTTATTTTAGAATTAAATATTTATCTCAAAAACGGGTAACAGTCATTGGCACCCATGGTATGTTAGATTGCGTTCATATTTTAAAAGAGACATTTGTAAGATTTCCATCTTATATAGGCAAAAAAATATAAATGATAATCTAAATGGTATTGGGAAAGTGTTAGTTGTAATGGAGGACTTCACAAATTATTTGATATTGTCAGCAATTTGGCACCTAAACAACAACTTTTTTGTTTATATTCTTCAGGCTGATATAAACCTAAAAAAAAAAAGTTGTTGGCCATACACAAAAAGTGTTTTATTTGCTCGGTTATAGTTATACCACAGGCAGGATAGGCAGTAAAAATATGAAAATGAATCTGAAAATTTGCACAAACTAGCACCGCCTCCGCTTTGAAAAGCCCACCTTTGAGAGTGGAAACAAGGAGGCAGTAGTCCAAAAAAGCCAGAGCCAATTAGTCAACCTGGCTATCCTACAATGTTCTGACCGATAGGAACATTGTTGGGACAAGTCCAATGGCTCTATTCAACAAGGACATCCATATCTACTCGCCACTAGTGTAACTGAGCAATCAGCAAAAACACAAAGGCAACAATAACTGCTACATAACATGATTCTACTTATTTTTAGATCAGACGGCAGGCTCCCAGCGCAAAATTTAAAAAATACTGCTGTGGTGCATAATTATGTCTGAAGCACCTCCAATCACTCATAATTATTTAGGGAAAAATAACACCTCAAACAGTGTCTAGCGTTGGATTTTCCCTTTAAAGCATCACTCCATCACAAAATATATTGGCATTTTCACTTCAATGTCTCTATTTTTCTGTGCGGGAGAGGTACAGCCCCATCAGATGAACAAATCCCTATGAACGTGTATAGAGACCACTCTATGGAAGCTGCCATATAATTGCTTGGTCAGACCTCACCAGCTGTGACAAGAGTTTTGTTATTCGACTAGCTGGCAGAATATTGTGTCTTTTCATGAGACTGCGAGGCCATGAGATATGTTCTTCTGAAGTCAAGAGGCACTTGTTTTTCATGCATCAAGCGGTGTCGTCTCTTTGGAGTTGGAGTACACTACACAAAGTCCTAGATATGAAGAAAGACCAGGTGCACAGTGAAATGTGGACTCCACACTACTAGTTAAGTCCTTCGAATGAGTGAGAGGGCAATGCTTTGTTTGGCTTTCACAGGGTGAAAATGGCATCTTCCCTTTTGCACAGTGTACAGACACATAAATTATCCAATTATCATTTTAAAGACATTTGTTGCTGAGATTGCTTCAGTGCTTCTGCCATCTGATGTTTTATTTATTTCCAAATCTGAGGCTTGTCTGCCAAGGCGTCTGTTTTGTTCTGCAAGGTGCCATAAAAAATGTGACATACTGTACTTAAAGCTTCCGAAGCAAATCATATTTTCAACATTTTCATCTGACCTGTATTTTTTAAGTCAGCAATTCGAAGATATGCAGTGTACCCACTTAAAACGAATGTCCCCTGCCTAGAATCAAAACATGCCTATTTCCCAGGGTGACATGACAATCTTCCCTTGTTTAATATTTTATAGTCCCTGAATGAACAACATCTTCACAAAGCTTTATTAACATTGACTGACAGAGCACCTAGCATCTGGCGGGCAAAGGGGTCTTTCGCACGCTACCTTTGATAAGATACAAAACAAAAATAGAATCTCCCTCATCTGGCTAAGACCAAGTTGAGAAACTGCATTTCGTAAAATTGCATCGATGTTGACAGATCTTGATAAGAGCAAAACACATGAGGCGAGACAGGATTACATACTGTCAGATGTATGTACACCTAGTCTGCTTCAACTTGCAGTTCAAATTCGATGCAAAATTCAAGGAGAACACTTCAATCACTTCCACTTAGTAAAGGCCTTCAATGTAAAGCCGTAATGAATACAATTTCCTTTTTGATTTGGTGCAGATGCGGCAAAGCTTTAATAATTCTATGAGAGTAGAAGAGTGGTAGCTCCTCTACACTTTACCGCTGCGGCTAGAGAACGCGCTATGACAGACGCAGAGGACCAGACACTCTGGGAGAGCGAAACAGGATGTGAAAGCTCAATCAGATTCCAAATTGTACAACAGAGGGAGAGAATACTGCCTGGCACTCGCTCTAGTGAGAGAGGGAGGTCGGTGGAGAGGAGGAGAGAGGGAGGAGGGAGAGACAGCCTGCCAGTCTTGCCCCGGCGACCGAGTTTACAGACAGAACACGCAACACGTTACACATGAGGTACCCGCAGTTTCGGAAGTGAAAGGCTGGGCATTCAAATGGTAATTCAGTCTACTCTTCTGTCGCGCTCCATTTTGGAGAGGGAGATGCACAGACGGGCATTAAAACGGCAAACGGCCCGATGAGTGTTCCCCGGCAGCGGAGTTCTCAATGCTCCCAGCAGAAGCTACAATGGAAGTGCTCCCAGATCCCAGAGGCGAGCAGCATGCCACAACCGACGTTGTGCCTTCCTTCACACATCACAACACAGCCGTTGCCTCGGGCTCTCAGCTGGGCAGGGTTTAAGCAAGTATCCCCCCCCACCTCTACATTGTGCCTGCTGGAAGGTATAGCGCATCATCTCAGAATGAGAGATTTGTGGGCTTGCTTGAGGAACCAGAATAGGAATTACCGTTAAGTACTGAGCAAGAAATATAAAACGCAAAATGTTTGTCCTATGTTTCAGCTCATTAAAAACACTTCACATAATGCATTTATTCATAACCAATATCCTTGGTTATCAACATAAGGTGTGCAGTGTGAACTGTACACGTTATGTTGCCTTTATGTTAAATGACTGATATCCTGATATGAACCATAATTTTAAAGTAAAACTTTTTTTTTCTCATTTTGTTTTTCAGTATATATTTTCACAAACCCAGAATTTGTGGTAGTGTCATGATGGGGATAGAATACACAAAATACAAAGTTCAATACCATTATAAGCAATCGGGGACTAGGGACGCAATTTATGTAATTGGTACCTGGAAGAAAATAGGGGAGAGTCGTGCTTATTTTGGTCTGGAGGAGTGTTTCATATTTTATACATCTGGAGCAGGGGAGGATTTTATAAACGAGAAAATTCCATTTTAGAAATGCTTAATATCTTAGTGTGTGCCCAATCATGTATGCATCCCCTATTTGCCACACAGTCTCACAGTGAATTTGTGCAAAAATGTACAAATAGTACTGGATTTTTTGCATTTTCATGTACTTTAGGGATGCCCGATTTATGCGAAAATGCACAAATTTACAGGCCGTATTTTGTGTGTTTTAGGAAGACCTGATTTGCAAAAATTCACAAATTCGTGTTGGTGATGTCGACTCACAAATTCAGATTTGTACACCTCAGGGGATGAATCGCTGCGCTTCATAACACTCTAGTAAAGGTTAGAGACAACAAAACGCAGGTTAGGGGTAAGGTTAGATGACAAAAAGGGTTGAGGTTAGATAACTACTACTGTGTAGTTAAAGTTAGGATAAAGGTTAGGCGTAAGGCTAGAAAACCAAAACCTCACCGGAAGCATTGGGCTTTGAGTCAGCACAGTAGAATTGTACTGCATCAACCAAAATGTACTGTATTTTTGCACAAATCTGCTCTACCTGAAGTGCGCAAAAACTCACAAAATACGGCCTGTCAATTCGTGTGGTTTTGCAGAAATCGGATCTCCATTCAACGCACATATAACGAAATATTATGACAGTTAAACCTGGGAGACAGTTAACCTGCTACAAAATGTAGGCCTAACACTTTCTAGACAATCAACACTGTACTAACATACATTAGGTACAGAATATTTAAAAGAAACAGTACATCACAGCAGAATCAAAAATAAATCTTAGATATTCCGTTTGTCAGTGTCCTAACATTTTGATCCTTTGAGAAGTATTAAAATGATTATTTTATGTTTCTAGCCATGTAAAATAATGTAACATTGCATGCAATGCATTCACAATAGACCAGAATTTCCCAAGACCATATAGGCATCTGTAAAACCTGTGAAAAGTAATCTATGACACCAGGCAAATTTAGTGCATTATTGTAAAAAATGAATTCCAGTACCTCAGAGCATCCCAGGTCACCCTTCTCGCCCTATATTGTTTGTTCCAGCCTCTTGAGATTTACAAATTAAGCACTGATATTTATTATTATTTTGTGTAGTATCTATAGTGGTCAGGGAGTGTCACATAAAAAATTATTTTATTGAGAGGGTCATACATTTTTATTTCAGAAAGATCCAACTTCCTCCAGGTATCTCCAATTATAATTAACATGCAATCCCCTAAATAGGATATGAAAGATGAGTAGGTAAAATACATGCAATCACAGTTTATTTTCACATTTACAGTTCTTGTAAATGACATTTCCTATTTACACATCTATCCTGTTGAAGGGAGATGAGCGAAGTTTTGGGTGCAGTAAATAGCAACTAGTTAACAGAAAACAATTTGAGAGAGGGCTTGATGTAGTGAGCATAGTCTCATTAGCCTCTATGGGACATATGGACGGTTGCTGAGGGCTGTAGCACGGGGAGACTGTTCAGTCATGATTGACCTGTGCTGCCCACCTACCCTCTGCCTACTAATTTTAGGAGTGGTGGGGGGTCAGGGTGGGAACCAGACCCCCGGCTAGCTTTTCCTGGTGCTTCTGCATTCTACACTGCATTCTACCAGTCGCATACACATGACATCCGTGTTTTTTCTGGTGGAGATCTTTCTTATATCATAGGACAACTTGAACATTTCTGATGATATGTCTCTAGCATTTAGTGGCTCATTTTGGGTGAAAGAAATCCTGTCTTTTATGTTGCGTTCCACAATGTAACAGTAAACACAACGAGTAGCTTCCACCAGACCAAGGTTGCATCACAGGGTGCCAACAGTCAACCATGTATTCAAATGAGAAGCGGACACAGTCAACCATGTATTCAAATGAGAAGCGGACACAGGGACAACTTCTTAAGCCCTGTTTGCTTCTAACATGCAGCCTTTGTCTTACAGTGAGGGAAAAAAATTATTTGATCCCCTGCTGATTTTGTACGTTTGCCCACTGACAAAGAAATAATCAGTCTATAATTTTAATGGTAAGTTTATTTGAACAGTGAGAGACAGAATAACAACAAAAAAATCCAGAAAAACGCATGTCAAAAATGTTATAAATTGATTTGCATTTTAATGAGTGAAATAAGTATTTATCCCCTCTCAATCAAAAAGATTTCTGGCTCTCACGTGTCATTTATACAGGTAACGAGCTGAGATTAGGAGCACACTCTTAAAGGGAGTGCTCCTAATCTCAGCTTGTTACCTGTATAAAAGATACCTGTCCACAGAAGCAATCAATCAGATTACAAACTCTCCACCATGGCCAAGACCAAAGAGCTGTCCAAGGATGTCAGGGACAAGATTGTAGACCTACACAAGGCTGGAATGGGCTACAAGACCATCGCCAAGCAGCTTGGTGAGAAGGTGACAACAGTTGGTGCGATTATTCGCAAATGGAAGAAACACAAAAGAACTGTCAATCTCCCTCGG
>JACXGI010015805.1:5311-17032 GCA_016801175.1 Esox masquinongy | reverse complement strand
GGAAGAGAGGAAGTGGGGGGAAGAGAGGAACAGGGGGGAAGAGAGGAAGAGGGGGGAAGAGACAAAGAGGGGGGAAGAGAGTAAGAGAGGGGATGAGAGGAAAAGAGAGGAAGAGAGGAGAAGAGGGGAAGAGAGGAATAGGGAGGAAGAGACAAAGAGAGGGGAAGAGAGGAAGAGAGAGGAAGAGAGGAAGAGGGGAAGAGAGGAAGAGAGGAGAAAAGGGGAGGGGAATAGAGGAAGAGGGGGGAAGAGAGAAAGAGAGGGGAAGAGAGAAAAAGAGGAGGGGGAGACAGGAAGAGGGGAGAAGAGAGAAAGAGAGGGGAAGAGAGGAAGAGGAGAAGAGAGGAAGAGAGGAGAAGAGGGGAAGAGAGGAGAAGAGGGGAGAAGAAATGAAGAGAGGAGAAGAGAGAAGAGAGGAAGAGAGGGGAAAGAGGAAGAGAGGGGAAGAGAGGAGAAGAAAGGAGAAATGAGGAGAAGAGGGGAACAGAGGGGAAGAGAGGAAGAGAGGGGAAGAGAGGAAGAGAGGGGAAGAGAGGAAGAGAGGAGAAGCGGGGAAGAGAGGAGAAAAGGGGAGGAACCAGGATTTGAATTCCGCCAGGTTTTTTGTGAACAATACAAATGGGGCATTGGAACATGTTAACGTTTGCAAGGCATCTGGGCGGGGCAACAGTCCTAGATGCTTCAAAAGTTTGGAAAACTTGGGCCTGGACTCAGCCCTGCACAACTAGATCCCTGACTTTCTGATTGGCACCATCACCTCCACCGCGCTGACTGTTAACACGGAGCCACCCATGGGTGGGTGCTCAATGTGTAACTCAGTTGTAACTCAGCTGACAACACAACAGCTGATGATGGGTTTCAGACAACAAAGGAGACCACACCCACCTACTCTCTCAGATTAAACAGTATCGAAAGGGATTTTCATGTAGGGATATAGTCACATCAACATCCACTGATAACCCTTTTGTTGGAGACAAGAGGTTCATTACAAAGCAAACAGTTCCACTTAAGGTTCTCAGAATGTTTTTTGATTAAAAATTCCAAATGATATCCTAACTTAGGGTATCAATGAGTTGTTCTGGAAGATTATTCAATTGTCTTCAGCCACAGTGACATTAAATATTAGCAATAGCAATATTATTGTGCAAAGTAGACATATTTTCTGTCAAGAAAATTCAAAGGGATTTAGCACAAAGTGACTGGTGATTTTGACTTTGCATAATTATTTTATCTTGTTTCCACTTGCTTTGGCAACATAGACACATCATTTCTATGCTAACAACCCCCCTTTGAATTTAACTGAGTGACGGGGAGAGAGAGTGAAAACTAAAGGGACAGACTACAGAATGATAGTTACCCTGCCATGTCCTCCTGGAAGCCCTCCAGCTCATCTCTCTGTTCAGCCAGAGAAGACTCCAGATCCAGGTAAGTGCCATTATGGGACAGCTGCAAAGCACAGTCATCAAGCTACAGGAAATGAGACAGAAAGAGAGTGAGGAATGTGGGGAAAGTGAGAAAGAGGGAGGAAGAGAGAAAAAAGAGAAAGGAGATAAAGAACCATGTTACAACAGGCGTCACGCTACAGGAAAAGACAGAGGGTTTACTATGTTATACAGCTGTGCTCATAAGTTGGCATACCCTGGCAGAAATTGTGAAATTTTGGCATTGATTTTGAAAATATGACAGATCAGGCAAACAACCTGTCTTTTATTTAAGGATAGTGATCATATGAAGCCATTTATTATCACATAGTTGTTTGGCTCCTTTTTAAATCATAATGATAACAGAAATCACCCAAATGGCCCTGATCAAAAGTTTACATACCCTTGAATGTTTGGCCTTGTTACAGACACACAAGGTGACACACACAGGTGGAAATAGCAATTAAAGGTGAATTCCCCACACCTGTGGCTTTTTAAATTGCAATTAGTGTCTGTGTATAAATAGTCAATGAGTTTGCTAGCTGTCACGTGGATGCACTGAGCAGGCTAGATACTGAGCCGTGGGGAGCAGAAAAAAAACTGTCAAAAGACCTACGTAACAAGGTAATGGAAATTTATAAAGATGGAAAAGGATATAAAAAGTTATCCAAAGCCTTGCAAATGCCAGTCAGTACTGTTCAATCACTTATTAGAAGTGGAAAATTCAGGGATCTCCTGATACCAAGCCAAGGTCAGGTAGACCAAGAAATATTTCTGCCAAAACTGCCAGAAGAATTGTTCGGGATACAAAGAAAAACCCACAGGTAGTCTCAGGAGAAATACAGGCTGCTCTGGAAAAAGACGATGTGATTGTTTCAAGGAGCACAATACGACGATACTTGAACAAAAATGAGCTGCATGGTCGAGTTGCCAGAAAGAAGCCTGTACTGCGCCAATGCCACAAAAAAGCCTGGTTACAATATGCCCAACAACACTTTGACACGCCTCACAGCTTCTGGCACACTGCAATTTGGAGTGACAAGACCAAAATAGAGCTTAATGGTCACAACCATAAGCGCTATGTTTGGAGAGGGTTCAACAAGGCCTATAGTGAACAGAATACCATCCCCACTGTGAAGCATGGTGGTGGCTCACTGATGTTTTGGGGGTGTGTGAGCTCTAAAGGCACGGCGAATCTTGTGAAAATTGATGGCAAGATGAATGTAGCATGTTATCAGAAAATACTGGCAGATAATTTGCATTCTTCTGCATGAAAGCTGTGCATGGGACATTCTTGGACTTTCCAGCACAACAATGACTTTCTAGCACAAAGCCAAGTTGACCCTCCAGTGGTTACAGCAGAAAAAGTTGAAGGTGGCCATCACAGTCTCCTGACCTTAATAACATCGAGCCACTCTGGGGAGATCTCAAACGTGTGGTTCATGCAAGACGACCAAAGACTTTGCATGACCTGGAGGCAATTTGCCAAGACAAATGGGCAGCTATACCACCTGCAAGAATTTGGGGCCTTATAGACAACTATTACAAAAGACAGCATGCTGTCATTGATGGTAAAGGGGGCAATACACAGTATTAAGAACTAAGGGTATGCAGACTTTTGAACAGGGGTCAGTTCATTTTTTTCTTTGTTGCCACGTTTTGTTTTATGATTGTGCCATTCTGTTACGACCTACAGTTGAATGTGAATCCCATAAGAAATAAAAGACATGTGTTTTGCCTGCTCACTCATGTTTGCTTTACAAATGGTACATATATTACCAATTCTCCAAGGGTATGCAAACTTTTGAGCACAACTGTATACCGCCGATACATCTACATCATTCAAGATTAACTCAAGACCCAACTTTGAATTCTTTAAAACATTCTGCCATTTCCTTTTCTCCTGAGGTAATCAGACATTATAAAGTGCAAAGAAAATCAAGATATGACACCTGTAGAGGTGAAGTTGAAGTTTACTATGCAGAATTTTCTGTTTTTTACTACCAGTGATGGAGCGGATGACTGAGGTAGAAAGTGGTGGCTTCTGGGTAAACACACCCACTTTGTGAGGTACCCAGGCTGCAAGGCCCACCACAGGAATTACATCTCTCTCATCGCTCTGTTCATCCTCCACGTTCACACATCTGCTTCACACCCATTTTGAAAACAACTGTCGCCAATAAAATTAAGCCTGTTTTATGGGGTGGGCAGGAACTACAGCTTCTGGATATGTACAGCCAGTCTGGACAGCCTGAGAATCAGTCTGTGGCATAAATTGGAATTATCCTAGCAGTTATTGGTGTTATAAAGACTGTACAGAACATTAAACCTGAACATAGAGGAGAATGGAAGAGCAAAAGAAAGGATGAAAGATGAAAGGAGAGGACAGACAGACAGAAAACTAGAAAAAATAAACCAACACATACAGACAGAGACTTCACTTCAGCACAAGATCAGCTACGTTGAGGGATGGATGGAGGTAAAAACAGAGGAGAGAGAGAGAGAGATGGAAATATATAAAGAGAGAGATCTCACCACTCATGTTCACATTTGGCCTCAGGTTTTATAGTTTTTTAAGAAGGGCTTTTAGAGCCAGCTGTAGGAGGAAAAAGGAACCTGGAGATGTTGGAGGGTGTGTTTGTGGATGTGTTTGTGGATTTCTGGGTTAGGATAAATGTTTCAGTTCCCCAGGAGGATAAAAAAACAAATGTGTGTATGTGTGTGTAATTTGTGTGTGTGTATAAACGTGTGTGTGTATGTTAGAGAATACTATAGCCTGGTGACCTGTCATACAGAACACTATTCTATAGCCTTGTGACCTGCCATACAGAACCATAGAAAACACAAATTGGATTGAAAAGTAATGTTCCGTATGAACGTTCCGTGTAAAGGTTCTGTGTGAATGTCCTATGTGAATGTTCTGTGTGACACGTTTGGTTTTACTGAAGGCCCACTGTACCTGAAGGGCTATAAAGGTATTAACACTCCAAAACTACTTGTAACTTGTCCATAATAATATATGACAGATGTATAAATACGACTGTAATTCCTACACTATAAAGGTATTAACACTCCAAAACTACTTGTAACTTGTCCATAATAATATATGACAGATGTATAAATACGACTGTAATTCCTACACTATAAAGGTATTAACACTCCAAAACTACTTGTAACTTGTCCATAATAATAATAAATGACAGATGTATAAATACAACTGTAATTCCTACACTGTTCACCATGATCATTCCATCATTGTTTCATTTCAAATCCAATGTCCTGGAGTACAAAGCCAAAACAACAAAACCGGTCACTGTCAAAGTAGATATAAAATAGGCTGTTACACAATATATAATATTCAGTATCATATATAAATATAGAATGATCGTTGTTTTTTGTAAGGACATTTGTTTTTCTTTTATTGATAGAAAGACAGGGAACAGAGTGTGCTAAAATAGCAGTAGGCTGGAATCAAACCCAACATGGCCTCCATCCCCCAGTCCTTTAGTCTGTTCGGCGATATTGTCTCGAGGCCAGCCAGCAGGGTCAATCTCCCTCCCAGACAGACAGACGGCTCTCTGACTATACATAGCATGTCTATCTTTAGCCCTGATGTGACCCAGTGAGCTTGCCATAGCCAGAGGCTGTGTTACTATAGATACCAGTGTAGGGGGCGCGGGGAAGGCTCCCAGGGTGTTCTGTCGGCGGTCACTAGCTAGCTATACTCAAGTGGGAAGACAGTAGGTTGTCTTGAAACAGTGCGGGGTATAAAAACAGCAGCCCTACAGGGGTCATGAAGATGGAAATACTGTACTGCCCTCTTGGTGACTGTCTGGCAAGATGCAGTGAAAAACCTGGAAGCTTGGTGGAATGAAACCACTAACCCTCACCTAACCCTAAATCAGCACATCAGCCTGGTTTTTCTGTTGAAAATCGAACAAACGAGAAGGGCATTCCAACTTTGGGGTTTCCCTCTTTTCCAGAGGACAGGGTTTAGATACCAACCAATGTCTATTTGGTTGGAGATTGTGACTAATCGTGTTGGTAGGGATTTAAAATGTCCATCTATAATGTCTACCGGAATGGAAGTATCTGTGACAGTAAAGTAGAATCTTCTGGGGTTGGTGGTATGTTGCCTATATACCACAGATAAGTGCTGCATCTAGGCACTCTGTGTTGCGTTGTGCCTAAGAGCATCCCTTGCCATGGTTTACTGAACACAGGCCACACCCCCTCAGGCCTTATTGCCTAGGTACATTAGTGTCACAGACACTTCCATTTCGGTCGGTTGACCTTGTAGATACATGGTGCTGTTTGGAATGGAACCACATAGACTCACTGGACCTACACACCTGTAGACATAGTGGATTCATCTCTTGACATCAGAGGTCTGACCATGTATAGCAGTCTATTCCCTACCCAGTAAAGTACCTTTGAACTGGGGCAGTGGGGCGTAAGGCTGGGCAGCAACCGGCGGCCAAAACCGGCCTGCAAGTAATTGCTTTTGGCCCCACTAAACACAAAATAATAATATATCAACACAGTATTTGATATCCGATATTGCTAATTTTGCTTTCTGCATACCTGATACAAAAAGCTTTTGCAAGCTTCATCGGGTAAGCATGCTAGCATAGATCCACTTTAAAACATCTGAGCAGACAACTAGAGGGCAATAAGTGCATAGGCCTATCCATTAGCAGCTCACCTACTAGCTGTTCACACAAATGGAAAACTTTATACTAGGGATGTGCATCAAACATGATTTTATTGTCTAAATAGTGCGTGTTATTGCGTGAATAGTATTCGGTTAACCGAAATACATGTTTTTTACCGATACCACAAGAGCACAACTAAAGAACGCGCGAAGCGGGGATAGCACTCACAATAACATCGGCTCAATGGCCGTTAGTGTGAGAAAAAAGCGAGCGCGCATATGAAGAAAGCCGTGTGGTAGACGCGCAAAATTCGGCCTACAGAACTAGAAGATATATCAACACATAACATTGGGGTTATTGGATGGAAGAGCCTAGAAAAGGTAGTTAGCTAAGCTAGCCAGTTATACGCTAATTGCTTAACTATTTTCGTTGGTTAACATTAATTCCGTAAATATATTCCATCTTTTCTTGAATTAGTTAACTTTTATCTACTTGCTAAGAGTACTGTAGACTACGCGGTATATTTTTAAAAACATTGGGGGGGGCAAAAATGAATACACACACCTATAGGCCTACTCGAATACTAACTTAATTTCGGTTATTTCAAAATCCGACTAACCGTGCCAACAGTTGTTTCCACAGACCAAAGGCACCTGCAGACGGGCCGCGACAACTGCACCGCAAGAAAAATCCGTCTACCGTATGTATAGCAATGAGACGTATATGACAACTACAGTGGCTGAGTTTGCGTTGGTTACCATAGTAGCAACACTGCTCTGGCGAAGTTAGGTTTTTGTATGTGGTCTAGAAGTTAGCCTACTTTACAGATGTTGTATGTTTTTGTAAATTGAATAAAAATGAAAGCCAAGCAATTTTTTTCTATTTTAAATAGGTAATGTAATTGTCTAGGTAAGCAGATTATTTGCAATTCTCATTTGTGTGCAATATTATTCTTGTTATAATTATAAGGCTATATTGTTATAATATAAAAACAAAATTACACATTGACATTCAATTAACAACTTCACTAGTTCTGCACGTGCGAAGCTAGCCAGTCAAACTAGTATAAACTACATTATAAACCACTCTCCTCATTTGCGTCCATTATATATAGGCTAATACCAACCTAATAAGCACACAATTGCACCAACGTTCCTTCACGCTGCATTTTTTTGGTTTATGTCCCTGTATGTCTGCAGAGCGCAAAGTTAACATTTATAATTATGGGATATCCGACAATAATAGATTTATCCTCTTTTTTCCTCGCATATAGCCTATCGGTGTTGTCAATGAATGAGGGTTTGATTGGTTGTCAAGACGAACACCGTTCATTGGTCGACATGAGCGGCAGGAGCTCAAAAGTTCAACAAATTTGAATTTTGGGCGCCTCCACCCGCGAACAAGCGTGCACAGAGAGCGGCACCGCTCACAGGATCAAGCACCGTGCCGCTCGCAAAACAGCTTGCGGTTTCCGCCCATCGCCCTACTCCAATTGAAAGTCTATGAGACCTTCACCGCCATCGCGGCCCGTGTGCAGGTGTCTTTAAGACATTGTCACCGAGAGGGGACCTACCACTTCTGTAATATGCAACTGGTTCGGTTTTTTTAAATGTGATAAAGAGCAGGAAAAAAAGAGTCTGCAAATATATATAAGTGGTACAGTGTAAAACTGGCAATACCACAAAAAAAAAATTCCGCATCTGAAACGTTTTCATCCAGTTAAATACACTGACAGCATGACTCAGCGTGCAGCTGAACACACCAGCCCTTCTGTTAGTCTGAAACAAAAAGAAACAACTATAAATAACAGTATTTAAAAAGGAAAATGTTGTGTTTTTGTAAAGTATATTTTAAGATAATAATGACGACAGACCAGGGGTGTCAAACCAGTTCCACGGAGGGCCGAGTGGCTGCAGGTTTTTGTTTTTTCCTATGAATTGGTTCCCAGTTCAGACCTAAACAACCAGGTGAGGGTAGAAACTAACCAATTAGTGACTTAATTAATCAATCAAGTACAAGGTGAGAGTGAAAACCTGCAGATACTCGGCCCTCCACGGAACCGGTTTGACACCTGTGACATAGACAAATAAATACATTGTCATTAATATCATACTGAGAGAAAATCGGGAATATATTGTGATGAAAGTTTTGGGCCATATTGCCCAGCACTACATTAAATGCTTGAAGTCATTATACAGACTGAATTGATTCTGAGAGGATGGGGGTGATATGTTCAGTCATGAATCTATAACAGCATTCATGGCTAAGCAGACTGAATTGATTCTGAGACAAGGACTGTTCAGTCATGAATCCTTAAGTCCAGACACTCTGGCCGATGCTATATAAGTTTAACTTACAGATGATCAAATTATTATTTGATCAAATTATTTGTTTGAATTTGCAGCCCAGTGGCAAGACTGTGTATACACCCTGAGGTCAGAGGAACACAAAAGGCCTTTTCACACTGCATTGTTCTTAGCCCCAGGCTGTCTTAGCCCCAGGCTAACACAAAAAACATCGGTGCTAACCCTGCTCCAGAGCAGGGCCAGCTAGCCCTGGGCTAAGGGTGGTGCTAGCCCACTTCAAAATATGCAAGTATGATCACTTGGTTAACCCATGGCTTAGAAGGCTCTTAGCCCAGGGCTAAGGTGCAGTGTGAACACGCCTAAATATCAGAATAAGGAATTAGAATTGTAATGTTTAATTCTGGAACTTGAATGATTTATAACAGAACTCCTCCTGTAATTTAATAGGATCTCTATGGTGTCAGGTCTTATGCCTGCTGCCTGCCTTTCTGCCTGTCTTTCTGTCTGTCTGTCTGGCTGCCAGCCTGCCTGCCTGCCTGCCTGTCTGGCTGCCTGCCTTTCTGCCTGTCTTTCTGTCTGTCTGTCTGGCTGCCAGCCTGCCTGCCTGCCTGCCTGCCTGCCAGCCTGTCTGTCTGTCTGTCTGTCTGTCTGTCTGTCTGCCTTTCTGCCTGCCTTCATGCCTGCCTGCCTTTCTGTCTCTCTGTCTGCCTGCCTGTCTGTCAGCCTGTCTGTCTGGCAGAGGGATTGGTCAGCACAGGGATTAAGTTTGTTAGTTGCGTTAGTTGTGCATACCACATTGTCTTTGATTGGATACCAGATTTGCCTTCTCTGTTGGCCTACAAACACATCTAAACACATGGACACACACTCAAACAAACAAAACAAGACAGAAACACACACACATACTTGTCTCAATGCACACACACACACACACACACAATTCTGGGAGAAGAGTAAAAGGAGGATGTCAAAAGGAGATGGATATTAAGAAGGAGAGGGCGGAGGAGTGGGAGGAGGAAAGAGAACAGGGAGGAGGTGAGGGAGGGAGGAGAACGAACGGGAGGGGGGAGGGAGGAGGAGGAAGAGAACAGGGAGGAGGTGAGAGAGGGAGGAGGACGAAAGGGAAGGAGGAAGAGGAGAGGGAGGATGTGGGGGAGGGGTGGAGGGAGGAGGAAGAGAGCGGGGAGGAGGTGACGGAGGGAAGGAGGTGAGCCGGCGCGGCGGATGAGGAGACAGAGGCCATACAGGGACACCACAAAGGGTCAGAGTGAGGAGAACCAAAGAGCCGGAGGCTCCAGAACCAACCCACAGGCATTCTGGGAGACTGGGCTATATTTTACATTTTACAGATCTCAGCAACAGCCAATCAGACTGCTCGCCCATCAGTACCATAATAACATGGTAGGAGGAAGACAAACAGAGAGAAAGCAAGAGAGCAAGAAGGAGGAGAGTTGAAGAGAAGAGAAAGACAGAGAGATGTTGACAACATGATGAGGAGAAAGAAAGGGAAGAGAAGAAAGCGAGCGAGACAGCCAGAAGGAGGTAAACAAGAAGACATACAGGAAGACATACTGACAAATACACTGACATATAGATAAGGTCCATAACCAGACTGAAGCAGTCCATAACCAGACTGACAAAGTGTATAACCAGACTGACACAGTCCATAACCAGACTGACAAAGTCTATAACCAGACAGACAAAGTCTATAACTAGACAGACATAGTCCATAATCAGACAGACATAGTCCATAATCAGACTGACGCGATCCATAAATAGGATGACGTAGTCCATAACCAGACTGACGCAGTCCATAACCCGACTGACGCAGTCCATAATTAGACTGACGCAGTCCATAATTAGACTGACGCAGTCCATAATCAGACTGACGTAGTCCATAATCAGACTGACGTAGTCCATAACCCGACTGACGCAGTCCATAATCAGACTGACGTAATCCATTACCAGACCGACGCAGTCCATAACCTCTGCAATCAGGCATTTTCCCAACGTCTCTAAAAACAGCTGCCATTAAGCCCCTATTAAAAAAGAGAACTCTGGATGCATCTATAATGAACAACTATAGACCTGTATCAAATATCCCTTTTATAGCCAAGATCATTGAGAAGGTTGTCTTCAATCAACTCAGCAATTTTGTGACCTCAAGCGGTCTCTTAGACAAATTTCAGTCAGGTTTCCGACCTCACCACAGTACTGAAACGGCCCTGATTAAAGTTTTAAATGGTATACGGCTGAATACTGATTCTGATAAAATAACAGTTCTGGTTCTATTAGATCTCAGTGCAGCATTTGACACTGTAGATCATAGAACACTTATAGATAGGCTGGAAAATTGGGTAGGACTCTCCGGGACTGTCCTTGATTGGTTCAGATCTTATCTAGATGGCCGGAGTTATTTTGTCACCATTGGTAATCACAGGGATCAGTTCTCGGACCGCTTCTGTTCAATCTCTATATGCTACCTCTGGGCCAAATTCTACAGAACAACAACATTAACTACCACAGCTATGCTGATGATACTCAAATATATATGGCTCTCGAACCGTATGACAACAGCTCAATAGACTCTCTGTGTCACTGTATAGAGCACATATATACCTGGATGAACCAAAATTGTCTACAATTAAACCAAGATAAAACTGAGATTATTGTGTTTGGCAACAAAAATAAAAGAACTAGTATTAGTAAAGAGCTAGACTCTCGGGCCCTTAAAACCAGGCATCAAGTGCGTAATCTTGGTGTTCTAATAGACTCAGACCTCACATTTAACAGTCATATCAAAGCGGTCACCAAAAAACAGCATTCTATCATCTAAAAAATATAGCCAGAATCAAAGGCTTGGTGTCCCAAAAAGAACAAGAGAAGCTCATCCATGCTTTTATCTCTAGTATGGTTGACTACTGTAATGGCCTCTTAACTGGACTCCCGAAAAAGACTGTAAAACAGCTGCAGCTCATTCAGAATGCGGCTGCTAGAATGTTAACCAGAACCAAGAGAACAGAGCACATCACTCCGGTTCTTAAATCTTTACATTGGCTTCCAGTCAGTTACAGAATAGATTTCAAAGTGGTGCTTTTAGTTTATAAATCTCTGAATGGTTTAGGACCCGAATACATTTATGATATGTTTGAAGAATATAAACCGAGCAGGGCTCTTAGATCCATGAACACAGGTCAGCTAGTAGAGCCCAGAGCCCAAACTAAACATGGAGAAGCTGCGTTTAGCACATATGCTGTACACAACTGGAATAAACTACCAGAAGATCTTAGACGTGCCCCAAACGTATCCATTTTTAAATCCAGGTTAAAAACACTACTC
>JACXGI010015804.1:0-16897 GCA_016801175.1 Esox masquinongy | reverse complement strand
TGGTCGTCTTTTGGACAGCTGTCAAGTCAGCAGTCTTCCCCATGATTGTGTAGCCTACAGAACTAGACTGAGAGACCATTTAAAGGCCTTTGCAGGTGTTTTGAGTTAATTAGCTGATTAGAGTGTGGCACCAGGTATCTTCAATATTGAACCTTTTCACAATATTCTAATTTTCTGAGATACTGAATTTGGGGTTTTCGTTAGTTGTCAGTTATAATCATCAAAATTAAAAGGAATAAACACTTGAAATATATCAGTCTGTGTGGAATGAATGTATACATTATACAAGTTTCACTTTTTGAATGCAATTACTGAAATAAATCAACTTTTTGATGTTATTCTAATTATATGACCAGCACCTGTAGTTCTACTGGACACCTTATTTAGTAATTTAGTGGAAAAAAGTTGCTAGCATTTTCAAACCAGTGATGGCACAACCGGTTGTGTCGTGGACTTAGAGTTGCTAATGAAGTGATGAGAGAACTCAAATTTTTTTAGATCAAACTACATGGTTTATTGTTTTTTGTATATCATTTTTCATTTAGTGTATCTTGTGAGGCTCTTGCCTTTATAATCCCAATCATTAGATTGCAGGCACAGAAGAAAACATTAGATCGCATGCAAGGAGAATGGGACACAAGTCCACATTTTAATTCCCTTTCGCAATCCTCACGCCTAACCACTGCGCCACAAAGTCTTGTAGGATACTATGGAAAAAGATATCTATATAAACATTAAACATATGATATTTATTCCTGACCAAAAGTTGACCCCACTGTGCAGTGATTTCAAAAGCCTTGAGAGTATGAACTGTTTTTTGGCCGAATTTGACAAAAGCCTTGAATACTTCAGAAAGCCTTGATTTCCCATCACTAATGATAGCAATATACCACATTCTGCAGTACAATACTGTCCAAATAACACAGTCCTTTCCAAGTCTACTTTTATATTTGTAAATAATCAACTAGTCGGGACAGCTGTAGAAATTGTTAGCATCAACTTTCAAGGCTTAGTTTACTTCTATTGCTGCAGAGCAGCTGTAAGTTGTTACCCCATTACTTGTTTCCTGAAAAAGACATTTTTTATAACTCTGAAAGTTACTTTATTTTTCAGTTGTTGGTGATCTAAACTTTTTTAAAAACCTCTGGCAGTTTACTGCTTACCTTTACATTTCATGTTATTCCCTGGACTTGCTTACATTTCGATTAAAATGGAAAAATGACAGTGTTCTAAAACTTTTTTGACTAGTAGTGTGCATGCATGCATATTGCAAACCTACATCCAAACACACACACTTGTGCTCACAACATAAATCACACTTTGTCTTTCTATATTTTTCAGGACCTGAGGCCCAACCAAGACCCTGAAATCCATGTTCCCCATTTTCAAGTTCTGACCCTAAGCCTATCCTCAAAAAAATAAATTGTGTTTTATGCACAAACTTAACTTAACCTTGATGCCTAAGCTCAACCAGTAATACCTAAGCCCAGAAGTAATTTAAAATCTAAAACTATGCCTAACTGTAACTTTCCCCCTAAACCAACCTCTGATCATAAAAATCGCATTTCCCTATTGAGGACCTGCCAAAATTTACCTTGTGAGGACCAGTTTGTTAGGTTTACTTACCTTTTCAACATTCTTTCCCAGTACATTTTCTGATTCCCACCTGCATCAACTTTCAAGGCTTAGTTTACTTCCATTGCTGCAGAACAGCTGCAAATATATATGGCTCTCAAACCGTATAACAGCTCAATAGACTCACTGTGTCACTGTATAGAGCACATAAATAACTGGATGAACCAAAATTCCTACAATTAAACCAAGATAAAACAGAGATTATTGGTGTGCGTAATCTTGGTGTTCTGATAGACTCAGACCTCACATTTAACAGTCATATCAAAGCGGTCACCAAAACAGCATTCTATCATCTTAAAAATATAGCCAGAATCAAGGACTTGGTATCCCAAAAAGACCATGCATTTATCTCTAGTAGGGTTGACTACTGTAATGGCCACTTAACTGGACACCCCAAAAAGACTGTAAAACAACTGCTGCTCATTCAGAACGCTGCAGATAGAATGTTAACCAGGACCAAGAGAACAGAGCACATCACGCCAGCTCTTAAATCTTTGCACTGGCTTCCAGTAAGTTACAGAATAGATTTTAAAGTGGTGCTTTTAGTTTATAAATCACTGAATGGTTTAGGCCCCGAATACATTTCTGATATGTTTGAAGAATATATACCGAGCAGGGCTCTTAGATCCCTGAACACAGGTCAGCTAATAGAGCCCAGAGTCCAAACTAAACATGGTCAAGCTGTATTTAGCACTTATGCTGTACACAACTGGAATAAACTACCAGAAGATCTTAGACGTGCCCCAAACGTATAAATTTTTAAATTCATGTTAAAAACACTTCTCTTTTCACGTGCCTATGACTGAGCGCTTAAACTTAACCGCACTGTTTAGCCTTACAGCTTTTATAGCTTCCTATGTTTTGATCCCGTTTTTATTCTAATTCTATTTTCTTATTCTATGTTTTATTACTATGATGTTTTTTGATGTTTTCATTTGAGTATTTGTTTTTATGCTATTGTATTTTTATATTTTTTCTTTTTCTTTGTAAAGCACATTGATTTGCTTCTATGTATGAATTGTGCTATATAAATAAACTTGCTTGCTTGTTTATATACAGCTCCGGAAAAAATTAAGAGACCACTGAACCTTTTTCTTTCCTTTCCAAAAAAGTTGAAAAGGAAAGTTTTGAGTGAGGAACAGAAGCGTTCAATTTGCAGTCGTCTCTTAATTTTAACCCTTCTGTTCCTCACTCAAAACCTTCCTTTTCGACTTTTTGGAAAGGAAAGAAAAAGGTGCAGTGGTCTATTAATTTTTTCTGGAGCTGTATGTCTTACTGTGATGCTTTACTGGGTATTTGAATATCTCTAATAATACCATCTCTGATGTAGCTTCCATTTAAATGGTACCTGGATATCAGTCTGGTCGGAATGTGATTCAAACTGTTTGGGAATGGGGCATTCCCAATGGGCATTGAGAAAAGTTTGTTTCTGTGCAATTGGATCAATCTTCAACTAATCAAACCAACAACGGACATGACGTAGTACCAATGCTCCCTAATTCACAACAACAATCAGTACTGTACATTGAGCAACAGCAATCAAACATGCAGATCATTAAGTAGCTGATTAACCTGTCTGAAAATGATTATTGCCATCTTTGTCACAAACATTTGTGCATCAAAGGCACCTTAGCGAGTAATAAGAAAATATATTTAAAAAAAAAACAGAAACAACCAATTAAATTTTTTTAATGACTAATAGTATTAGATTTTACATTGCTGAATGTTCCTGAAAATGTAATGTAGTTAGTTAGTACTTGTCATCACCTAGCCCACACCCATAATCCATGAAAGTGCGCTGATTGTTCTGGATAAAATGATATCCACTCCAAACTTAGGCCGACTTATCCCAACCAGACTGATGTTCGTGTAACATTTGAATGTAACCTTGCTGGATCTGGCAGATATGCAAGACTCGTTTTTAGTTGGCAGACCGAGTAATTCAATCCTATTTTTTGTTTCCTCTTCTTTTTTTTTCTGGGAAGGCTGCGATGAGCTGTTTATATATATTTTTTTAAAACATGTCTCGATATACAGTATCTCAGTGCTTTTTATTAATACCTTTAGCAAGTTTAGCCTAGGAATTGGAATTGTAACCAACAAACCAATAGTAAACAGTATTTCATTGTCTATCCACATGTATTAATCTGCCACATTGCAAAGAGACCCATTTTAGACATTGGATGAGACTCTCTTATTAGCCTGCTTGAAAACCAAGTCTGGAATTAGATCAAGTTTTTGTATAAAAGGGATGGTGGATTGCAGGTATGCAAATAAGCGCTACAGACATTTTATCATTTCCACCCCAATATTACCTCATAGCCAATAATCTGTTAACTCTTTACCCTCCCTTACTCTCATAAGTATGCTGTTCATTTTAACAAATATATAGCTTGCTTCCAAAGGATTGGCTCTATGTGCTAGTCTCTATGCCCCAGTTGCTTATCCCCAAAATAGTGTCTTACAGCTCATTCTTTCCCCCATAACACTCTAAGACCTATTTCCTTTATTATATCATGATTACATTTATTTACATGTACTGCACCATGTTGTGGCGTTTCAATGATGCAGCATCCATGTTGAATCCAATTAGCATTACATTATTTTTGAGCCTGTACAATTTTACACTATGAAATGGATAGGTGTGCCTGATTATATGATATATTGTACATAGAGACTTAACACATGTAAAAGACAAAAAAACTTCCAAGTGAAGGGATTTGTTCATTAGAATTTAATGCTTGTGTTTTTTTTAAATTAAAAGCAGAACATGAATTGCGTCATTCCACATTAGTGGGTTTATTGAATTCTGAAATTCCACCTCAGATTTAGTCAGAAAAAACATGACAATACTGAGTATTTTGAGGAAGTGGGCAAGGTAGCAGGGCTGGTTTGGGATTCATACGCAGACAGGGCACTGTTAAACCCTCCTGTTGTGTTCCTGTCAAATTAGACCGAAGTTTTCTCTTGTATTTCATTTAATTTGATTGTCATAAAGTTCCATGCCTTTGTCCACACACGGCATCTGAACACACAAAATACATTTTGATGATTTTCATAACATTTTGGGTTTTATTTAACTTTAGTACACCTGTGGTGTTCCCGGTGAAAAATGACAGTTATTAGAAATGAATGGGTGATTCAACAATCAGTGTATAAAATTTTGTTCAGACACATGCCCATTCAGTAGATAGACACACTTCCTCTCCCAGACCCCCACATCCATGTGTTTGAGCACACACACACACACTTCACTCCTCTTCTTGGCTTCCATGGCAACTCCGTGGGAACCTTTAACCAATAGAATCTTTCCCCCACAGCAACGACACCTGCTTTTACCAGTACACACACTCTTGTGTCCTACTGCCTGAAGAAAAAGAAGAATGTGTTCCTGATAACGATTACACAGGGATGCCGCTGTGAGTACCAGGAAGGACAACAGGAACAAAGGGGGATTGACAACATAAGCTATGATACATTTTATCTTTCAAGGCTCATGTACTTTTTTATTCTATTACCAGATTGTTTTGTCTGCACCATACAAATAAGACCTGTTGTTTGGTGAAATGATCATTGAATTTGTGAACACTGTAGAGTCAATTCTATTCATTTGAATGTGTAAATATGTTCTATAAATTAAAACAATGCTTTGATGCAATTTTTCACATGTTAATATGCAAGACATGAATTATCACTTGTATGTACTCATTATTTTAATTACTGATTTTTGTACTGGCATGTACTCTTGTAAGAGGATGACAGCACGTTGGCCCATGTTGGTGTTCTTCAACATCCTAGATGTGTCGGCCTGCAACGTGTTTGTGGTGTGGAGGTGAATCTAGACTGGAAGCAGGAGAAACTCTTCAATTCCTAGAAGAGTTGGGGAAAGCCTTGGTGGCACCCTTCATTCAAAGGCGCCAATACCTTCCTCAAACATCATCCTCTGCTGGATTGGTGAGAGATATACAATGTCCAGAAGCAAGATCTACTGCCGCCAGAGACAAAAGGAAGAGGTGCTGTCTGTTTGCACCGAGATGTCAAAACAAGCATCATGTGCCATAAATTCAGTGCATGTATTTGCAAGGCACATGAAACAACCACCACGTATTGTCCAACATGAGCATGAGAACAAACAAAATGTAACCACCACTGATTGACAGATTGTGAACATTTTAATGCTTTTGTTACAATACTGTTATTGTTAGTGTTGTTCTTTAATGTGTTCCGATATTGATTTTGTAATTTGGTAAAGTTTCATGTTTTTTTTATGTCCTTTCTTTGCTAATAAAATCACACCGGTCAGTTTTGACCAGGAACACAGATGTTATTTTGTGTCACTATTTGAAAATTGAAAAAGGTTTCAAAACAAATGTCCCTGTTAAACTGTGACACAAAGTAATCTGTGATAAATAGCAGAAAATGTTTCATCTGAGTATTTGTTGTAGTCAAAATAATCCAAACATTATGCTTTTATTACTCAGAAACAAGTTATATGAGCTCAGGTCAATGAGGCCTACTGGACATAAATAGCAAACAGAAGCTCAAAAAGTATGGAATGTTCACAAGAACCTAAGTTGATGAAAAGATCTAACACAACATTAGGTGATAGTATATGTATTATTATTGATTTATAATTAGCTGTAATGGGGCTCTGATTCTGAACCGGGAACACAGAATTAATTAACAGGAAAAAAACACAACAATTTTATGTAACGTTCCTGAAAGACCACAGGGGTGCAGCACAGATTTATCTAAGTACTATTTATACAGGCTTTGACATTAACATCCAATTGATCGATGAGTAACAAGGTAGAAGTATGACATTTGTTTTGTTTTAAGGTTCATTTGGGTTCATTATGTTCAAGCATTAACAAAGACACTGGCACACAGCACTCTAAAAAGTCAGTTACTCTCCTTTTGATCCTCTATTCCCTATTTTTGCATTTTCTGTTTAATGCTGCATATCCTGGAGATAATCCTATTGAAGTTATTAATCTACACAACAGGGACTGTTTGTGAGGCAATATTTAAACACAATGCAGGAGGTAGACAAAGTAACGGAAACACCATATGAAGGATCTACTGTAATAAGGAGTAGAGCCACCCTTTGCCTTCAGAAGAACTCCAGTCCTCCTTGGAATGCTGTCGTAATCCTGCCAATCCCTGCCAATCCTGAACTGTGTGTAGTGGGATATTGAACCTTTCTTCAAGAAAAGCCTCCAGTTCTTTGAGGAATGAAGTGGAAATCTTAAATTAGGTTAAATGATGTTCAGATCTGGTGATTGAGGAGGCCATGGAAGGTGTTCAACAACAATCCGTGAGTTCATTTAAACCCTCAATTTGTTGAGCAGTGTGTGTGGGGGCATTATGGGGCAATAATGTTGCAAAATAGGGTGCACATTGTCCTCTAAAATGTCTTCATATTCCTTGGCCATTATACGACCGCGGAGCAATCATCAGACCCAATGACTCTTCGCAGCAGAAATTGTGGGCTGAAAGCATCCTTTGGCATAAAAATCCATCCAGATGTAAGAAATAGGGTAAAAGATGACTCATCAGACCATATGACTTTTTGTTCCATTGCATCTGGTGTGTTGGCCTTGGATATAAGCAGTTTCTGAATAACAGCCCTGCAATATATTCCAGCTTTGCAAAGCTCATAACATACAGATTGAGTTGAGACTGGGTCAGAGAGGTACTGATTCAATTCTGTGGTCATTTTTCACAAGCTTTGCTTTTAGGACATTGAGCAACTATTCTGTTAAGTGTCCATCTATCCCTGACATAGATTGTCAAACTGTTTCACTGGCTTCATCCCTAATAGAAAGATCTTCACTCTCAGGCACCCCAGTAGGTGGACATACACCTTGTCCTGAAAGTGAGATTTTGTTTCCAATTCTACTAACATTCTTTGTGGCTACCTGGAATGATATAATACTGCCACTGTGTTTAACATATCCTAAAGATGAGGATGATCCTGTGCCGTTGGTTTCAAAGACAGCATTGCTTTTAATTATCAAAGGGCAGGTATACTAACGGTTAAAAATCTTATCAGTAACCAAAATGTTGCTAGATCAAGGTGTTGCTAGATCAAAATCTTCTCGATTTCAAATGTGTCTTTTATGAAAACATTAAGAGTCACTGAGAGATCAGACAATAGATCATTTTGTTTATTCGGTCCTAAAATGAGCATTTCAGTTTTTTTTTAGTTTAGAAGCAAAACATTTTCAGTCCACTTCCTTATGTCTGATACACACACTTCCAGGGTAGGTAATTTAGGGGCTTCTCCATGTTTCATCAAAATAAACTGTGTGCCGTCTGAATAGCAGTGAAAATTTACATTGTGACTGCAGATGACACCACCAAGGGGCAACCTATATAGTGAAAACAACAGTGGACCCAGGACCGAGCCCTGAGGAACACCAAAACTTACGTTAATTGTTCAGAAAGCAGCACTAAGGTCATGAAGCAATAGGATGGATGCTAAACCTTTGTCTGATGCCATTAAAAGGTAATTTACCACCTTCACGAGTCTCAGTGTCTCAGTAGTCTCAGTGCTGTGATGGGGTCTGAAACCAGACTGGAGCATTTCATATAATATTGTTTACAGACCAGAGGGTCTGCAAATAGCAGCTATGGAAAACGGAGTGCCCTGCATAGCTTTCGTAACTAAAAGCTCAAAGGACAGAAACCCAGTCATTTGTCAAAGTGTTAATTGATATTTGGTGTCATAAATATTAGTAACACCTCCCCTTTTGCGGGATGCACGAGGGACACAAACATTAGTGTAGCCAGGAGTAAAATCATTAGGCTTTAGCCAGGTTTCACCCAGGCCAATTATATTCAGTTTATTATCAGTGATTAATTAATTAACTGTAATTGCCTTAGTAGCAAAGGATCTAATATTAAATAGCCCCGATTTTAGATGTGGGGTACTACACTCTTTTTTTTCATGACCGGAATGTAGAAAGGCTTTATTAAGATTATATGGATGGATAATAAGATTCTAGCTATGCTATCGACAGACTCCACTGTGCTAGCAGGCTGGCTAACAGTCTCACCTGGAAATTATAGAGGCTGGATTGCATTGTGCAAAACACTAGTCTCATAAACAGGATAGCGTATAAACAAATTCAAAAAAGATCCTGGAAGAGTTCTGGAAAAAAGGAATTGGTATTATCAACAGAATAATAGTAAAAATAATACATCAGACTTCATAGTGTTTTTTGAAAACCCAAAGTCACTTCAAAGAGTAGCACAAAACAAAATACAGTGGAGTTAAATCCAAGACAAGACACTTTTTAACGTGTAGCAGAGTGATTTTCAACTACCACATCAAACAACACATCCAGACTGAAACCACCAGGGTAGTCATTATTATCATTTTCCAATTTTGTGGAGCGTATTTCCACACGCTCAAGTTAAAAAAACACTGAAATGGTTACAATAATAATAAGCTTAGTTCCCCAGAGAGAAAATCTGAGAAAACAGACAATATTTTGGACTGCCTAAAAAAGCCTTGCATTGTCTCATACAATGAGTATTCTGTTCCACTGAGTAAAATGTGATTTTGCGTTTACTTCAGCAAAGTGAAAATGTTTAGCTGATGTAGCTTTGAACTCGTTGTCCTTATGGGTTTAGCCCAAATGCCACATATCAGCAGTACATTTGTAAAGTAAATTGTAATAACGTCTACCTGTTTTTAATTCAAAACCTTGTAGCAACTTAAGGTTGATTAATCCTAACTTGAAATAGCTATTAATAACAATTAAAAAAGTATGACAACTTTGGCAGTGCCTGTGGATACCAAATTAGGCATGCAATGCAGAGTATTGTTGGAACAAATCAAATTTGCAAATATTGCTGTTGTCTTAGAGTTTGAAGGTGAATGCCACTATAATCGGAAGCTATTTGCAAAACATGTTGACCTCTGACCAATGATGACAGGAGACCTAAAATAGCAGTACAGCCTTTAAAACCCCTTCTTTCATTAATGGATAACAGGTTAGTCCCCTACCTCAACTCCCGCTGAACCCTATTTCAACTGACCAGGTTAGATACCATTCAGCAGACTGCATTCAGTTCAGAGCTTTATGTGGGTGGTCCTGAAATATGTAATAATTGTGATGATGAAGAATGAAGGGGTAATGAAAGGGTAATTTCCGAATGGACATCTACCTACGCATTCAGACAGAGCAGAAGACTGACCTGTACAGTGATCAATGCGAAGTTAAAACCGGTGTAAGGCAGTTTGGAACATCTTCATTTGAACCTACAGTAATTGGGGTCACAGTTGCTGAAAAAATATGTCACAGAAACTGTCCACATCACTGATGTAATATCCTAACAATAAAACCATCTCTAACCATGGTCTACAATAGTTTAGCTGGGGCCATTGTGTACTATTGATTTGAGCCTCAAAGCATGGACAAAAACATGAACATCATGCCCTTTACATCGACCTTTGAAAGACTTTTGACACTTGATAACCACAAAAAAAACTGACCGTTGGCTGGATGTTATCGTTTGTTGGAGTTTCTCCCATTCTTCCCTGCAGATCCTCTCAAGCTCTTTCAGGTTGTGTAGAGGATAGCATTATTAAGATAATGAGAAGTCAAGCATTACTTTGATAATGTTCATCATGATCTGCGTATTAATTGCATTTATATACACCAATAAAATGTTATTCCATTTATTGATTAGAAGCCTGCTAAAATAATCCATAATCCAATGTAATAAATAGAATGTGTTAGAATAGACCGCAATTACTGTACCTTAGAATGTGATACCAACTGATGCCAGAATGAGGACAGGAACTTGGTAAGCAGGCTCTGTTTATAGATGTGATTGTGGCCTCAAACAATCTAATCTAGGGGCACAGCCACATGTGGCTCCAAGGTGAAGTTGTTTCTGCATCTCTTTTTCTTACATTTTATGCCAAACAGAGACGGATATTGTAATGGAGTCAGGAGCTCCGTTAACTCTGACCTAGCACTACAGTTGCCGTGACAGCGTAAAAAATGTTCATGTTTGTGTGAAGACCTGTTTTCCTTGTATGTACATAAACAGAAGTCATCTTATTCTGGGATCTGACCAGGGTGGTAAGTATGGGTGAACAGCAAAAATCACAATTTAGAACAACCAATGGCACTTGTGACATGTTCCATCATGTATAATAAATTGAAATAATCAACTGCCATCTGTGTTTGACAATTTCTTGAGTTTTTTTTTTTGTAGTTGTAGGTCTGAATATATTCTGAATGCATGGTAGAGCATAAAAACAGTGCAAATGATTTAGGCATAATTGAAATGTGCGTTGAGCGAGTCCCTGCCTACAACTACCTAGGCATTTGGATGCAAGTCACCTGTCTTTTAAAATGCTTATTATTAGAGAAAGTTTAATAGGTGAAAGCATATTCAATCAACATTTATACAGTTCCTGGACTTTCACAACCGTCACTGCAAATAAATCTGGTGTCTTTCTTTAGGGTGTTTTTAATTTTGTAGAATAGAATTGTAAAATATATCTTGAATTTTGTAAAATGTAAGTATTCAGGACTCCCTTGAAATTGGCATTAGCTTCAACATGGCTCAAAATATAGGTAACATTAAATTAATTAATGAATATCAGTCAGGGTGTTACCATAAAGAGATAACATTGGTCCAGCCCAAATTATGAGCAGTCAGACTATAAACTAGCATCAATCCTATGTTAGAGTATTGATGTGCAATTTATTGATGATAACACATTGTTATTCCAAGTGGCAGGTACTGTTTGTCACCACTGTGACATCTGTGACGTGGATGCTAAAGATTTTTGTATGTTTATGTATGGTTCTACTGCCAAGGAGACAGTGAATGAGATAGATTTATGCTCAAACATGGCGAAAGGACCATGTGAAAACCAGTCCATCCACTGAAACTTAAGCACTTGTATTTACAAGGGTTCCTTGTTTGTAACAGTGTCGTCAGACGCCATTGTTTGGCGAGCCTTTGTGGCTGCTCTTGAGAAGCCTCACTCACCTGGGATATACTGCCCTCCAGTGCCTTCAATTAAAGTTTGATTTTTCTGATAATTTGAGTGTAAGATCAAACTGAAAAACACCCATTTTCTTCTTAGTCTTTTTACCATAACAAGCAAGGCTACGACACACAATAATTCTACATATTTTAGTTTTTTAAGAAGAAATTTCATAAGCAGATAATGTATTAGCACGTTGAGGTAACCAGCTATATAATAGCAACTTTGTATTAATTTAGAAAATTTTAGAAATCACACTAGATTTGATCTCAACAACTAAGTATGGCACATCAGAAAGGCAAATTAAGCAAAGACATTAAGTATTACTAAACTAAATGATGATATATTGATGTCCCTCATGATGTGAGGCCCCAGGCATGAGCTGCCTAACGGTCAGTTTACCATTTTATGTTGGACGTAAAGGACTTAAAAAAACATCATCTGTCGACACACAAACATTGAATAGAAAGTTTTATTAATTTTATATATATAAAAAAACAAGTAACACCAAAAAATATGATTGCATTGTTTTTTTAGAGTCTGTCGCATTCCCAGTCTGGATCATCAGAAGGATGGGGCGCATCGATAAAGAACACCTCTTTGTTGGCTGGTGGAGGTGGAGTGAAGGGGGGACTCTCTACCCCTGAATCCGGGCTTGCGGCTGCCTTAGGCGTCATGAGGGGATACGGATTTCCAGGGGCATACTTCATCTCCTTTTGGTGATACAAAGGCGCTTTGAGGTGGTGTCTTCCGGAGCCCAGACGAGCCTCACCTTTTGGCTTAAAATGCTTGAGTTTGATGGTGTCCTTGCCATCGCCGGCACAGGGCAGCAAAATGGCGATGTCCTTTCGGAATTTGGAGCTGAGGCCAAAGTAGATGAGTGGATTGTAGAAGCTGGCTGACTTAGCGAAGAGTCGGGTAAAGATGCTGGTGAGACTGGGCACATGGAAGCCCCATGCTGACCATATTGATACTACTGCGTATGGTGACCAAGCCAGGATGAAGGCTGTGCAGATTACCATGGATACCTGGAAAAAAGAAATGTATGTTGACTGTTCATTTCAACTCATCATTTTAATCATGCTCCAGCAATGATGTGCCTCCTTTTTAATTCTCTAATTTAACGTGCATATTCTGTATATTCTGACATTTTTAGTTTTTTTTAATTTTAGTTTCAGTTTTGCTTACTATAATAACTTGTAACAATATGTTTTAATTTTAAATAAAATACAATTTACTGGATTAAAATCAACTCTGCCAGACAATAAAATGCATACTATTTTTACATTTATGGTCAAACAAGTGTTTACAGACCTTAATTGGTTCATTCTAACATTAGATTTGTATGGATCTTGTGCCATCTATCCCACAGCTTTTTAAAATGCCTTTTGGTGGCTGACAAAGACTCTGGAATTACACACCATTCTTTAATACACTTCAGAAAGGATATCATTAACACATGACATCACTGTGCCAGAAGGAGGGTTGTCCGTTAAATGGGTACTGTCAAATATCCCAAAATTTTGACAAGAGGTTTTGAAACTATGATTTCACCAAAAAAAGGGCTGTATATCATTCCCCTTTGAGAAAACCATTTATGGATGATCTAGTAAAAGAACGAAACCACGCTTTGATAATTGTGGGGTGAAATTATTTTATTCAATGGTGTATTCTACCCTTTTAAATAACGTCTGGATATTTCTATGAAAGCATATCATATTTGGTGCCACTAGCTACTGGATTCCTCAACTAAAAGTGTAATAACCAGTTATTGACTAAGGGCACAATTATTTCACCACACAGTGCTATTGGTTATTCCAAAGCATGATTAATTAAATAGGTATAGACATACTGGAAGTATGCAAATGTTGTTTTCTTTATTTAACCATGTGGCTTTGATATCAAATCAAGTTTCAGTTGAACTGGACTCACAATGGTGACGTCCCTCTCAATCTTTCTCTGCCGGTCGGTGAGATCCCCCTCAGCGGCCATGGCATTCCCTCTCTTCACTGTGTTAATGATGGACACGTAGGAGAAGAGCATAACCAGCACGGGGACAAAGAAGCAGCAGATCAGGCAGGATATGATGTAGGACTTGTGGACAGTAGAGTAATTAGCTTTAGCCCAGTCAATTTCACAAGTTCCGTATCCACGATCTATAAGGAGTAAGAGATTGAGACACATTGTGAGGTTTGAGAATCAAAGTATATGTATGTTGACATTTTTTTTTCTGTTTAAGATTATTTAAATCTAAAGGAGAATTTCCTCCAAATTTGGCATAAACAAAAATCACAGTAAGCGCTTACAGTAACTTGTTTTAAAATACATATATTTTTTGTCCTCATTTTGTTAATGTTGACAGAATAGAATGCTACACAAAGTCAACAAAGGTAACTGGTTGATGTCCAACAGTATGTCACATCATTACCATTCATGGTTTCTTTTTACCTGTGTAACTTCCCCAGCCCAGCAGGGGTGCTCCTGCCCAGAATATAGACCCCGTCCAGATGAAAATTAGGCACATGACTATGGTTACATTGGTTATGTAGTGAGCTGGAGGAAGGAAAAGAAAGTTAAAAATGTCACATTGGGCCGGTTTTGTACACTACCGGTTTTGTTCTATTTGCTTCTGTTTAGCTGAACGTTTTGCAACCACACATTTCGTTTGGTAGAATGAATAGGCACCTGATTGCTGCCAACATTACTTCTAAGAATATTTTGTCGTCTGGCAGGTAATATCATCAGAAAATATTTTCAGCCTTTTTAGCAGACCAAGACAAATTTATCAATTTGACATTCATACCATTTAATATAAATCATGTATTTTCGTATCGACCACAAAAAACAATTCACCTGACACTAGACACCAACAATTTCCTTGACACCCAACACCAAAAGTGTCAGGCTGACTTCGGCCTACCATGTCTCATAGTGATTTGGGTGGAGATATATTTTTCTAGATTTGGACCATGTCTGATAGCAGTGCTGCAAATGTAGCTTTTTGTGTTATCACTTTTTCTTTCATTACACCATTTTTATTGCTCTTTTACTGCTCTTTTTTAATTGTACTTCATTGGAAAGCTTAGATTAACTGCTATCCATCAGATAAATGTTTTGGGATGTTCCTGATAGGTTGATCTTTTATTCTCTAGATCACTGATTCTCAAACTATGGTACATGTACCATAGGTGGTACGCGGTACTCCCTTCAGTGGATATACAGCTCTGGAAAAAATTAAGAGACCACTCCTAATGTTTCTTAAATCAGCATCTCTACATGTATGGCAGCCATTCCATTCCAGTGTCTGTTAAATTCCAACACAGGCACATCTCATTTTACTTAATGAGGTACTGATTAGGTGATTACCTGAACCAAATCTAATTTTACGAGGAAAAGTATAAAAACCACTGCTGTGGTCATCACTATCCTCTTGCAATAGGACCAGTTGGATGTCAAAAACAGTGCAAGTAGTACCTCAAAGGTAATTTGAATTAAAAAATTACTATTCAGCATGACAGAAGAGTTGAAAAGAAAAGCTTTTAGTGACGAAAAGAAGGGTTCAATTCTGGTTTTACTGGCAGAGGGATACAGTGAGTGTCAGGTTGCTTCCATCCTGAAAATTTCAAAGACAGCGGTTCATAAGAACAAGGTCAAGCAACAGACATTGGGGACAACAAAGCTACAGACTGGCAGAGGGCGAAAACGACTGTCCACTGACTGAGATGACCGTCAACTCATTCGAATGCCCCTCACCAACCGTAGGATGACATCAAATAGACTCTGGACTCAGCCCACATGCATTTATTAATCATTACAATTTGTACTCTTAATATGTTCACCCGGCACAGCCAGAAGAGGACTGGCCACCCCTCTGAGCCTGGGTCCTCTCTAGGTTTCTTCCTAAATTTCAGCCTTCTTAGGGAGTTTTTCCTAGCCACTGAAATTCAACACTACTGTTGTTTGCTCCTTGGGGTTTAAGGCCGGGTGTTTTGTAAAAGCACTTTGTGACTGCTGATGTAAAAAGGGCTTTATAAGTAAATTTTATTGATTGATTGATTGATTGATCAAGTGACCTACAAAAAGAATGGCAAACAGCAGCTGGGGTGAAGTGCATGGCGAGGACGGTTCGAAACAGGCTCCTAGGGGCAGGGCTGAAGTTGTGCAAAGCTAGAAAAAAGCCCTTCATCAATGAGAAGCAAAGAAGAGCCAGGCTGAAGTTTGCAAAAGACCATAAGGATTGGACCGTAGAGGAATGAAGTAAGGTCATCTTCTCTGACAAGTCAAATTTTCAGCTTTGCCCAACACCTGGTCGTCTAATGGTTAGATGGAGACCTGGAGAGGCTTACAAGCCACAGTGTCTCGCACCCACTGTGAAATTTGGTGAAGGATCGGTGATGATCTGGGGATGCTTCAGCAAGGCTGGAATCGGGCAGATTTGTCTGTGTGAAGGACGCCTGAATCAAGCCAAGTACAAGGTTATCCTGGAAGAAAACCTGCTTCCTTCTGCTCTGACAATGTTCCCCAACTCTGAGAATTGTTTTTTCCAGCAAGACAATGCTCCATGCCACACAGCCAGGTCAATCAAGGTGTGGATGGAGGACCACCAGATCAAGACATGTCATGGCCAGCCCAATCTCCAGACCTGAACCCCATTGAAAACCTCTGGAATTTGTTTAAGAGGAAGATGGATGGTTACAAGTCATCAAACAAAGCCGAGCTACTTGAATTTTTGTGACAGGAGTGGCATAAAGTCACCCAATACCGATGTGACAGACTGGTGGAGAGCATGCCAATGACATGACGCATGACAGCTGTGTTTAAAAATCAGGGTTATTCCACCAAATAATGATTTCTGAACTCTTCCTAAGTTAAAACATTAGTATTTTGTTGTTGAAAAATGAATATGAATTTGTTTTCTTAGCATTATTTGAGGTCTGAAAACAATGCATCTTTTTTTGGTTATTTTGACCAGCTGTTATTTTCTACAAATAAATACTCTAAATGACAATATTTTTATTTGGAATTTGGGAGTAATGTTGTCAGTAGTTTTTAGAATAAAACAAAACTGTTCATTTTACTCAAACACATTCCTATGAATAGTAAAACCAGAGAAACTGATCATTTTGCAGTGGTCTCTTAATTTTTTCCAGAGCTGTATATTCAATGAAATATCTTCTGAGGTGGCACGCAGTGTAAAAGGTTTGAGAACCGCTGTTTTAGATGGTTTTGGTTTTTACAGTT
>JACXGI010015803.1:0-16960 GCA_016801175.1 Esox masquinongy | reverse complement strand
GGCGCTGGCGGCGCTGGCGGCGGCGACCACTGGGCAGCAGGGGGCGCTGGCGGCGGCGACCACTGGGCAGCAGGGGGCGCTGGCGGCGGCGACCACTGGGCAGCAGGGTCGCTATTTAGTGTCAGAACAAAGTATTTATACTGAATTTGTATATTAAATTCAGTATAAATTTGTTTATCAAAAATGGTTAATATTTCATACACTAATGTAAGTGGGCAAAAGGAGAAATCTAATTTTGTACATTTTAAACTCGAATTAGGAAATTATTTCACCATGTTGCAAAATGTAAGTGACAAATCAAGACAAGCCCTAAATGATTGTGAAGCCTTGTGTTTTTTTAGATGAATGAAGATACCCCTGTAAGTAAAAACTTTAATTACTCAGTTTTTTTGTTTCATAGAATTGGTGTAAAATATTGTATCCAAAAAAAAATAGAATAATAAAAATTAAGAAATCCACCAATTGATATACTGACCCATTTATACAAAGCAGAGACCAATAGAAATTACTAAAATAGACTACCTCTGTTGCCAGGAAGAAATGTATCAACTTTGTAGACAGGTTTCCCTTTGCGTACCTTTCATACCTAAAAAAAAGACTACAAATAATTCACTGCAATGTCAAATTGTTGACTTTACCTAAAGGGGTAGTGATACATCAAGCCAGGCAGAATTATAAATAAAAGTATATAATGGATAATGAATGCAATTTTTTTTATATATTGATTGTTAAAATGTTGATATGGTTGGAGATACCTGATTTAACCAGAAAATGAATCAGGCAAGCCTAGTTCAGCCGGCCTGCGATTAGAAGGGATGAATGTTGTTGTGCCTGGCTGGTTTTGATCCTTGATTGTTTATGTGGCCGACTGTGTCTTTAACCAATACGTTATTTAAACCACAGGAATGCAACTTTTACCTCAGCTATAACATTTTTGCTGATATAACGTGGACAACAACGTTTATTAACAGAACTAAAGTGTACTCTTGTACAAAGATTACTGTAGATGGCTAGCTAATAGCTATACAGTACCTATAATGAAAACAATTGACCCAAATCACTTCATGGATGGTCCATTTCTTTAGAAAACAATAAAAATGTAAAAGGGTCACGTAATACAATTACTCTTCTAAATATGAGATTCATGGTATTACAAAATTAAGAGACCACTGCAACTTTTTCTTTCCTTTCCAAAAAAACTGTAAAGGAAGGTTTTGAGTGAGGAACAGAAGGGTTAAAATTAAGAGACCACTGCAAATTCAACGCTTCTGTTCCTCACTCAAAACCTTCCTTTTCAACTTTTTTGGAAAGGAAAGAAAAGGGTGCATTGTTCTCTCAATTTTTTCCAGAGCTGTACATGGTTGTGCGATGACTGAATAGCATAGAGTGGATAAATATTTCTGAGACAAAAATTGGAACATCTGAGAGGGGATCAAACTGGTGTCGAAATATTGATTGTCAGGGATAATGCCACAAGACCACAGGCCTTGCTGGCAGTCAGTCCACCTCCATATAGTCTCCAAATGCAGTATTTCCTAGTTTTGCTGAAATAACGTGGGCAACAGAACATTTATTAATGGAAATGCATCCTCTTTTACTGCACAAGGGGCTTTGATCTATATCACCCCAAAAAGCATGCATGGATGTGTACTTTGAAAATCCACCGGAAATAGTAGCACTATAACCATAAACAGTTTTATTTTAGGCTTGGTATACATCATAGCTACTCTGAAACTTGAAGCCAACAAGGTTTTTGTCTATCCTGAGCAAATCGTAATGAATACTTTGTTCGGTCGGAGGCGCGGATCAAACACTGGTCGCCCGCATTAAAGTCTGCATCTCTAACCACTACACTATTTAACAAGGGGTAATCTTTCTGTCTGTCTGTCTCTGTCTGTCTGGCTATCTCTGTCTGTCTGTCACTGTCTGTCTGTCTTTCTCTGTCTTTCTGTCAGTGTCTGTCTGTCTCTGTCTGTCTGTCTGTGTCTCTGGCTGTCGGTCTCTGTCTGTCTGTCTGTCTTCCTTTCTGTCTGTCTGTCTGTCTGTCTCTTTGTCTGTCTCTGTCTTCTTGGCTGGCTCTGCTTACGCAGTCTGGCAAAAATGACTAAACGGTACTTTGTCTCTCCTCTGGTCTGTCCAGAAGATGGCATCATCACACAAAAATGCCTTTTGGTTTGCGCTTCATACACTCTTTTAAACCGCTTGTGTTTAATGAAGTAAAACGATGACTTGTTTTTAGCAATACCAAGTAGAATCTGCTGTTTAACGCTACATCAATCTGTGCATTAAACTGTCTATGGCTCTGCATGGCAGCTGAACACAAGTTCTGCTTCTAAGATTCATATTGTGACCCTTTGTCTCTTATCTGTATTTCCCTTACCATGGGATGACACATTGATTGAGAATATCAAGACTTTACAGTAAAATACAAAAACTTCCTCAAGTCTTGGCTCATCTAACTTTGAAATCAACTGTATCCTTTCCTTTATTCTGACATTTATTGATATAAAATAATCTTGTCAAAATTATCAATATTTAACAATGATTTTTTCTTTCAAACATGCGCTAACATTTAGTATTTTCCAACTATATTATTTACAGCCTTCAATCATTGCCTTTATTTTATATAATTTCTATTCATTCCATTCACACAATAACACAAGCATACATTGCTGGCACAGTCACACATTTTCAGGATAGGTTACAACAGCCTTAAAAGGGGACTGAGTGGAAGTATCATACATCTACAGCCTTTAAAATAATGTGTTACAGTAGAATGCATTATCCAGGGAAGAAGGTATTTCCCTTATTCAATTATTCAGGGACAGTCACAGACAGTCATTAAAGTTTAATGGATCAGTATTTGTATGCAGTGGTGGTTGTGGAGCGAGTTCAGCATGCATGGTCAGTTTAGGAAACAAAAATGCCTTGTTGCCTTTGACATTGCATGTTGTGACTGGAGTAAGTAGTTAGTAAAAGAAAAGTAATTGTCTAATTATATTTGTGATCTATGAACCCAGAAACTATGAGTGGGTGGATATGTTGACCAGATGCATTTGATATGTTATATATGGCACTCTGAGAGGTAGCTTCTCTCTCAAAGATATCCAGATGGAAAACTTAAGGAAATCCTTGTCAAATTATTTGAATTGTATTTGAGGAAGGCAACCAGAAAATATTTAGAAAGGCACAAATTACATACCAGGGCACGCAGCTACAGCAAAAAGATTGTTTACTTCTAATTGTTGTCAAATTTAGAGATTTAAATAACCAGTGATTAAAGAATATTTTCTTGGATTTTAGAAAACAATTATATCACTTTGATTACTTTTCATGCCTTTCATGCATAAATTCTCAGAAATACCCATAACTGGGTCATGTAAGATTTGCTCTACAACATAAATGGGAGCATCTACACCAGGGAGGAAATTGAAACTTTGAGTGTATGTGGCTTTACAACATATAATAAATACACAACAGCAGCTTACAGTAATACTTTGCTGATAAAGATTAGAGTGTAAAATATTTGAATCTCCTAAATAAGAATCCTAGATAATTTGTTTTCAGAGATTACAAATATTTTACAAATGAAATCCAGTGCTCAAAATTGCTGTGATAAATCCTACAGGGATGGGAAAGGAATAAAATAAATATCTTGGCATTCTTAATAAAAACATTTTCAGACTTGTTCAAGGCAATTTCAGAATTTCATTTGAAACACACAAGAAACTAACATTTAGCAACAAAAATGTAAGAAAACAAAATCACTAATAAAATGTGTAACATAACTGAAAAAACGTTGTTTTTAATAGTAAATGATTGGTTATGTTGTTGTATGTGCCTTTTAAGGCTATGTATAGATTAAATTGTCCCATATGAAATATAGGGATGGGACTGACCAGTGAAGAATGTTACAGCCTGCATAGTGATCTAATTTATTACTGGGTAGTACCTAGAACTAATTGAACAAAAGACTTGCAACCAAAAATTGAGAGCATGCATTCACTAATATAAAATGTTAATAAAAATATATTTATTGTTTTCAAAAACTATATTACTTTGGCCTAATAACAGAAAATTATATAGAGATCATTCAGATCTGAGGCATGTCAACTACAAACACTTTCAAATACATTATTTTAATAACACATCCAAGGACAGCATGCAAAGGTGTCTGCAAAATACGAATTACCATTTAAGAATAATACCTTTTAGAGGCTTTCCCAGTAACAGTATCCATTTGCATCCAAAGTTTGAATGCATACATGATGAATTTCATTTTGTTATACAGTGAACTCCAACAGAATGTTTTGATATTCACTGGGTAACTGTGGAGTGAACTGAAGAGGGGACGCCACAAGCAAGGGCTGAGGACTCAAGGATCAATTTTAGAATAAGGCTGTAACATAACAAAATGTGTCGAAATTGAAGGGTTCCGAATACTTTCCATATGTACTGTAAGTTTAAAGCAGACCCTATTCCAACAAAAATGTATAACTTTTGAAGAGTGTAATTTCCCCTCTGTGAACCAAGGATTTTAATTTCCTATGTGCAGTACTCTCTTTGGTAGAAATACAAGAAACTAATCCATGGCTTAAAAAGTAGCAAGAACCCTGGTCTGGATGGTTTTCCCTGTGAATTTTCTAAGAAATGCAGTCACCTAAAATGGTTTGCACAGTCCCATGATGAGGCAATAATTACAGTTTTTCATAGAATAGGGAGGGTATAGAAGAGGTTGGGTCATATAGGCATATTTCTCTCCTCAACACAAAATATCTTAGTAGACTTTGGCCAACAGGCCTAGCACTTTGGTGAGAAACTAGTCCACTACAATCAGACTGGCTCAATACCTAATTGTTTTTCCCAACTCATTTTTCAATCTTAGACGTACCTTCAATGTAATGTATGCCCTTCTCTCCAAGTTGTAAAAAAGTCTCTGATCAAGTATAATGGCCCTACTTATTTGTGGTCCTATAGACGTGACATTTGGGATGTGTTCATAAAATGGAGAACACAATTGACTCCCTGCACTAGACATTTTCTCCAACCAACGTCATCTTGATTTAACCTCCAAATAAGGATGTGTGCTTTTACCACTGCTTTTCGTTCAGGCTATAATGCCTTTTGCTCAAGCTATAAGATTCAACGTAGCAATACCAGGCTACAGTATAATACTGTATTAGACACTTTAAAAATCTCTATCTATAGGTAGATGATCTCTTCTACATAACTGAACCCATTAGATATAGTATAACAATCATACTTGATTTAGTCAATTTGTCAAACTCAAAACAAACAAAATTTTGTACAACTCTTCCAATATCCCTGCTGGGACAAGTTCATATCAAGTTTTTCTCCCAGAATTGATTTATCTTTTCCAGAATATCAGGATAGGTAAAGTGTATGTAAATCAAGGATGATTGGTGACTGACTCTCCAAATTGGGCTGCAACAGAGATGATGGCAGACATTAAAATGAAAAATCAGCAGGGGGTATCAGATTTTCCTTAGGAGGCCCTGATTTTGACATAAAATATATGCTTCAATTATGAGAGAATCAAGCACTTAGGCTTACCAAAGAGCATATCTTTTGGATAAGAATATCAAGTTTAGTCTGTGTTTGGTTTGTGTTTTCAAAATTGAAATTGACTACTAGACTAAAAACTAAAGTAAACTATGTCAACAAACAGAAAATGTTGAAAATGTGAAGCGCCACCCAATAAATCTAGTGTAATTTTTTTGAACATTGGTAGCCAAGATGCTTCTGTGCACTTCTGTATTAATTCTGCTGCTATCATTCATTACATTTATCTATAATGATGAGTGAGCCCATTCCAGAGGCACACATCATGCCCATGCTATGACACTACCTCCACCATGCTTCACAGATGAGGTGGCAGGCTTTTCTGTGCAAAGTTGATTGTGACTTTTTAACCCTGAGGTTGTTTATGATTTCACTGACATTTATTTTAAAGTTGTTTTTCTCTGGACATTTTACTGTCAACAACTGCTGTTGATTTCCTTGTCTAACCTGGTCATTGCCGATTTCTGTTTTTCAGGAGATTCCAAACCGATTTGGCTATGACCAACTATTGTGCTATGGTATTAATTGAGTTATATGTTTCTTTTAAATCCCAGTGGCTTGCTTTTCGCTCATATACAGCTCCCTAGTCTTCCTGTTGGATTATGCCTACTGACACCTAACACAGACTCTGAAGGGAGCTCAAAAGGTAGAACTGAGACAACACATCCACAGCTCTTTTGTGTGTAAACAATCAGTGCAACAGGAAACTTGATCAGTTAGAAAACCTGTGAGCCAAATGTCAGAATACTTATGCTCTCGTAAAATTTGGGATGGAACTCTGATGGTGCTGTTATTCTTACTTCGTTAAACAGTGTTCAAGACAGAAATGAAAGGCAATATGCTGTACTTCTACCTAATTCGTTTTTTAAATAGTTTAATATTGTTTCACCTCATTATAATCTGTTAATTCGCCATGAAAAGATCGGAGTTGATAACGCAAAAAACATACGGTTTGGATATGTTCTGTTAGCCTTGACTAGGGCTGGGAACGGTCTGGAACGGCATTCCGGTACTTCAAATTTTAGGCAAACCGCGTCCCGGTTGCTTTTTTAGACAAAAGAGCCGTCTGGGATAGGCTACTTTAATGGAACAAGCCTTATTAGCACATTTGATTAACTAAGTCTAATCGATTTTTCAGTTCCTGCACGTGTTTTATCCCAAGTCAAGCGCGGTCTGTTATTAGAAGTGTACCACTCAACACAACAACTATTGGGCATTTTGTTAATTGTCTATTCCTAAAATACTGCAATAAGAAGTATACTAAATGGCAGTCTATGGGGCAAACTTGACAGTTACCCCGGAACGATAACCCCCCGTTCACACATAAGCGACATGCTGTTGTTGAAAGCGGAAGCGCTCCACTGCTGGACATTCTAAAAAAGGCTTCCCGCCCCGCTCCTTGCAGACAGGGGGACCGCATCGCCCACCACAGCGGAACGGCAGCCGGGAAAAAATAGAGCAGTGTTCTGTTTTTTTCCCCTTCTCCGTCACACTCAAGGTCTATTGAGACAATATTGTGTGGTCAAGGATTGTTCAGTCTCGGACGTACAGTTGCCCAAGATCTGTTATGGGGAGGTATTTATTAGAGCTAGCTTTTGCTATCAACCAAAACGAAATAGGCTACTAGCTACCTGCTAGATGTATTTTAAAAACAAATGGCATGCACCCATTTTCGTTATGACCCAGTTTCTGTGGGGTCTGTCACGGGTCTCATGAATTGCCAGTAGGCTATATTAGGGAAATCCGCTCAAACCCCTGCGTTTTCCTTTAGTGAGTTTTATTTTAATGAACCGAGATTACTACTCTGTTTTGTTTATGTTGGGCCAGACTTTTTTTTCCTTCAACGCAATAGGCTACTTTTCCCAGCTTAAAGTAACTGATTGGTCAAAACAGCAAAGGCGGGACGATTTCTGCTGCCTCCCGTTCACACTAGCGATTTGAGAGAATTGAGAGAATGGGATTGTGCATGGCTAGGGGTAGGTGATTTTGAACACCTGAGTCTTGAGGCGTTACGATGGTTACTTTCGTAACTCCAGTTCTATGAGTGGAGCGTTGCCCATAGGGGCTTTGCTCCTATTGGTTTACCCCTCTGCCAATAGGCAGTCACTGAAAATTTAAATATGCAAATCACACCTCTCATGGCCATCTGCCCCATGGCTATAAAAGAGGTCGTCAAACTCTGTTCTGTCTCCCGACATACCTTTCTTCACGAGAAAAGCAGTCAATGACCGGTCAGGGTATGAACCCTATGGGCGACGCTCCACTCATAGAACTGGAGTTACGAAAGTAACCATCGTTCTATATCGTGAAGCTTTGCCCATAGGGGCTTCGCTCCTATTGGTTTAGGGCAAAGCGAGCAAGCCCAAGATGTACTCCCTGCCAGTCTCCTACCCCACCAACGAGATAAGTGCCCAACAGGACGGCTCAGGCGTGGAAGATCACGACACAGAGCCACTTCCATCCCGCTCACACCAAGCACATGCGTTTGCACACTGAAAAACAGTCCCAAACGAATGCACACACGGCACCAACCCAACCTGTACCTCCTCAAGCAGTCTAGACTGAATCGGAGCGTCCGAGGCCAGCCCAAAGAACACGCCGAGACCCGGACTCGGCGCACAGGCAGACACTCAAGCACACATAATGCGAGCGTCTCACTAAAAACCGCACAGGCACACCGGAGCAACGGGCGTAATCATGTAAAATGCACCGTCTCAGTAGCTCAACGGAACCAACTCACACTCCAGTCTCAGCCACACTGAGCACAGAGTGAGCCAGCGTGCCCGCAGCCATGTCACGCAAATAAAACCGGACAAAAGGCGACGGCGTCCCCCAAGACGCAGCAGCACAGATGTCCTCCACCCCCACGCCCCAAACCCCCTAGGCGTAGGAGTGCCACGTGACTTGTAGGCCAAATCAATCGCCTCACACAACCAGTGAGACAGACGCTGTTTCGACAACGGCTGGCCCACCTTGGGGCCACCGTGACACACAAAGAGCTGGGGCGTGGTCCACACCGCGGCCGTGCGCTGCACATACTGTGCCAAAGCGCGCACCGGACACAGACGATGCAACCTCTCCTCCCTCTCTACTGCATGGGGAGGAGGGGAAAACGCCCACAACACCATCTTCATGGAACGAAACGACGCCTTGATTACCTTGGGCAGAAAGGCCGGGTTAGGGAGCAACACAGCCCTGCTACCATCACCGTTGATGGTGAGACAGCCAGGCTGCGTTGACAGCGCACAAAGGTCACTGACCCTCTTAGCAGAGGTCAGAGCCAACAAAAGCGCCGTTTTAAGGGACAGCATCTTCAACGGTATCTGATCAATCGGTTCGAATGGCGCGTCACACAGCGCCTCCAGAACCAAAGCCAAATCCCACTGTGGCAACGTCCGCCGAGCCACCATCCAGAGACGGCGGGACCCGGCCAGAAACCGTTCCACCAAGGGATGACTAAATACAGACACTCCACTGAGCCACAATGTCGGGATGAAGACGCCACTCGTCGTCCCGGGGACCTCCCCGAGACAGCAAGTCCGCGCCCACATTGAACTCTCCGGGAATGTGAAGGGCCCTCAGAGACCTGAGGTGCACGTGTGCCCATTCCCAGATCTGCACCGCCAACAGGTGGAGGGGCAGAGAACTGACCCCACTCTGCCTGTTGACGTAACTGCCGTGTGATTGTCTGACCACACCAACACGTCCCGACCCCGCAGGGTCGGTGCGAAGTGCAGCAACACGCGTCTGATCGTGTCCAATTCCAGCCAGTTGATGTGGCGCTCCGACGGAGACCACACCCCTCTGACTGAACGCAACTGGCACGTCCCGCCCCAGCCCGTCAGGGACGCATCTGTAAACACCGGAACCCGAACCGACACTCTGCCCATGGGAACCCCACGCAGCAGAGTGTGCGGGTCTCTCCAGTGCGCCAGGTCCGACTCCTGAGAGCTCGGGACCTTGATCAACCGTCGCCGGTGACGCACCGGATCCAAACGGAAACGGGCAAACCAGCGTTGAAGGCCCCTCATGTGCAACAGGCCCAGCGGAACCACCGCGTGGGCCGAAGACATCAAGCGACATGACCGCGTACACCGACACCGTGCGCAACGGCCGGACGTGGGCCAGAGCCCGCAGAGTGGCAGCTCTCCGCACCTCAGATATGCGAGCCCTCATAGACACTGTGGATAACTGGAGTCCCAGAAACACCACCAGTTGACTGGGCCGAGGAGCGCTCTTCTTCTAGTTCACCCCCAGGCGAGTGAGCTGAGTCACCAACCTGAACGTGTGAACCCGGGCCAGTTCCGCCGAGTGCGCCAGAACCAAAAGGTCGTCTAAGTAGGCCAGAACCCTGACCCCCTGACACCTCAGCGGTCCTAACGCCGCCTCCATGTACTTGGTGAAAGTGCGGGGGGCCAACGCGTACCCGAACGGAATCCGCGTGTACTCGTATGCCTGGCCCTGAAAGACAAACCGCAGGAACTTCCTGTGGCGCGGCAATATAGGAACATGGAAATAAGCATCCTTCAAGTCGATGCTGACGCAAAAATCCCCAGGGTGCACGCACTCCAGGAGACGTTTCGCCGTGAGCATGCGAAACGGCCTCTTTGATACGCATTTGTTTAGAATGCGCAGGTCTAAAATCGGCCTCATGCCCCCCGTCTTCTTGGGCACCAGGAAGTAAGGGGAGTACAGCCCCCTCTCCCTCTGCTCCAACGGGACTAGGGACACCGCCTCCTTCTCTAGAAGGTCCGCAATCTCCTCCTGCAGGGCAGCGACCTTCAGAGGAGACACCATCACCGTCTCTACGACCCCTGAGAATGGGGGAGGCGGGCAGTGGAAATGCAGCGCGTAACCCTTCCTCAGTGTCCTGTCTAACCATCCCGGTAACGTGCATAGCCGACGCCACTCTGAGTAAAACAGAGAGAGCGGGCGAGCACGCAGCTGGGGAGCTGTGGCCAGCCACTGACTGTACGCCTCCTCGGCCCCGACCACCGCGGGGGGGGTGTCCGCAAACAGCCAACCCGCCCAACGCGGGGCCAATCTGAAAGGGAGAGGAGGATGCATGCGTCACGTGGGCCGGGCCGTCCATCTCCCCCTCGGTTACAGCCGTAACCATGGAGATAGAGGCTCCAGCAGGTGGCGCAGCCGAACCCAGCTGGCCTGACACCTCAGAGGGGCGAGCAGAAACTCCACCTCACCCCACAGGAAACTGCCCGGGCCCCCACCTCCGTCAACCACACCAGTGCTGACAGGATGGGAAGCCACAGACCACTCACTAACCGTACCGGGGCCTACAACAGCCGTCTTCAATGAGAGCTCACTCACTGGTAAATAAGGTGCAAACACATCTTTATTCACCGCAATAGAGGGGCTCCCCACCAAACGCACACAGGGTGGGGAAGCGTCCGAGGGACACTCCCCCCAAAGAGTCAGGTACGACGCTTCTTGAACGGCGGGACCTTCCGGCCTCCCTCGTTCTGCCGGCGGGGAGGAGGGGTAGGGGATGACCTCGGGGGACGAGGTTCCCTCACCTCACGCTGCACCGGTCGAGCCGCCTCCGGCTCCGATGCGCCTGTCGACCTAGCACGGCGATGTTCCGTACGGCGACGCAGCCGACCTCCAGGCCTCCGCGAAGCCTCAGGGGGGGCAGCGGACGCCGCAGAGGAAGAAGGGACTGGCAGAAGCCGCTCCTCCCTGTCCTTCTTCTGACGCACCAGGGCCTCCGTAACAGCGGCGCCGAAGAACGTGTCCTCCTGCAGCGGAGCGTTAAGGAAAGGCATCTTCTCCGGCTCCTTCAGGGAGGTCAGCGCCAGCCACAGGTGCCTGACCTGCACGACAGACGTGGCCATCACCCGACCAGCCGAGAGGGAGTTAGCCTGAGTGAGCTTCAAGATGGCCGCCGAAGCCCGAGCCACCTCGCTCACCCCAGCCGGGGACAACGAGGTGCGACCCTCAGTCATCCCGGCCATAGCCGCTGCCAGGAGGCCCACGTTGTTGCAGGCCGCGAGGGACTGCACCGACAGGGCGTACTGCTTCTCCGCCAGGCTGGCGGAGACACGGTCCTTTACGGACGGTAGAGCCGGGCGCTTGTCACTCCAGGTGCTCAGGCCCGGGACTAGGGAAGTTGCCAGTGCGGGTTCCAGGGGCGGGATTTCCCTACTCAGCGTCTCCAACCGACCCTCCACCATGGTGAAGGCGAGGTGAGATTTGACAGTGCCCCGGGTCATAAAGGGGGCCCCCCACGCCTCCTCCGCGTACTTCCGCAGAGAAGGGACCTCCGGCGCCGAGGTCGGCGTCAGGCGGCGGGCCCGCGTACAGCGAACGGCCTCAAAGAGGTCTTCCCCTTCCTCCGGCGCGGGCACTGGCATCGAAATGCGTAAGGGCCGGGCAGCAGCGGAGATGGCAGCAAAGAAGTCCTCCTTCACTGCCGGGGGGTCCACACTCCTGTCCTTCGGGGGGGCGACCTCCTCCTCCGAAGAGGAAGAGTCGGAACAACTCCGCACCCGTCCAGCCAAACGGGGGAGAACAGTTCCAGAGGTGGGCGGAGCCGAAACTGGGCCAGTCCCCTCAGCCTCTGACCCCAACTCCTGAAAGGAGTCCTCCTCAGAGAGGAGAGAGAGGACGTTGGCGAGAAGGACCTCCTCGGCGAAGTACGCCAGCCTGTCCATCCTCACCTGTAAAGGGAGGACGGCGCAGGCGGTGCACACAGGCTCTTCGATGGCGCCGTCGCGAGCATGCAGCAGTCCCAGACACGCACAGCACAGTGTGTGCGCGTCGACCGCCGGCCACCGATAGTGAAGTCGACCGCCAGCCACCGACAGTGAAGTCGGCGGCTGGGGCGCCGGGCTAGAAGAGACCGCTCTAGCGGTCGAAGAAGGTGAAGTCATCCTTGGCTTGTTGGAAATCACCGTTGTTTGCATACTAAAACTTTTCTCGTGAAGAAAAAACGGAGACAGAACAGAGTATGACGACCTCTTTTATAGCCATGGGGCAGATGGCCATGAGAGGTGTGATTTGAATATTTAAATTTTCAGTGACTGCCTATTGGCAGAGGGGTAAACCAATAGGAGCGAAGCCCCTATGGGCAAAGCTTCACGATATAGAACTGGAAGATGGGGATAGTCTCAGAGTCACAGATGGTTTAGGGAGAGAGTTCCAGAGCCTAGGAGCAACCCTTGAGAATGCCCTGTCACCAAATCCTTTGAGCTTTGACTTGGGGATTATGAGCTCGCAGTACAGGAACGGAGTGAGTGTGTAGGTTGATATGGAAGAAGGTCGGAGAAGTAGGCAGGGGCGGTATTGTTTAGGGCTTTATATGTCAGTAGGAGGATCTTGTAGTCAATGCATTGGGAGATAGGAAGCCAGTTTAACTCACAGGGGATAGGGGTGAGTAGTCAGGGGACTTGGTGTAGGTGAGTAGTCTGGCCGCAGAGTTTTGAACCATTTGGAGCTTATGGAGGGATGTAGATTTGATACCGGAGAGTAGGGAGTTGCAGTAGTCAAGATGGGAGGTTATGAACGCATGCATTTCATGGGTTTCAGCAGCAGGGCGGGAGAGGGAAGGTCTGAGTTTGGCAATGTTGCAGTGATGGAAGAATGAAGATTTTACAGTCTGTTTAATGTACTGATCAAAGGAGTGTGTAGAGTCCTGAATGACGCCAAGGTTACGTGCCTGGGGGGATGGAGAAACAATGGTGTCATTGATGAGTGAGATTGAAAGTGCCAGTTTCGGTGAGGATGGATCATACTCATTTTCCAATGAGTGTGAGTTCTGTTTTGTCACTTTAGTTTGAGGAAGATTTTCTTCATCTATGCTTTTATTGCAGTCAGGGAGGATTCAATATGGGTCAGAGGTGGGTTGGTGAGAGATTTGGTGGCTAGATATATTTGTGTATCATCAACATAGCAGTGGAAATTAAAGTTGAAGTGACGGAGGATTTGACCAAGGGGAAGGATGTAGATGATGTGTATGAGTAGGGGGGGATGATGAGTAGGGGACCAAGTATGGAGCCCTGGGGGACACCTTGAATAACTGTGGCTGAGTCTGAGTTTAAGCCGTTGAGTGAAATGTAATGGGTTTGGTTAGTGAAATAGGAGTTCAGCCAAGAGAGTGCAGTTCCCTCAATGCCCAGTGTAGTCATTCATACTGAATGTATACACACACATTTCCTAATCAAGGTGACACCATTCTAATTAGCATGAAAGACAATAACGGGTAAAGACAGAAAGGAAATTACCCAGGCTGGCTTTTTGCCGGACAGCATAAGCGGAGCCGGCTAAGAAGAGCAAATGTCTCTTACTGAGTGAGTGAGTGAGCGAGTGACTGACTACCCCTTTTTAAATAGCATAGTGGTTAGAGACTCCCACACGGGACCGGTGTTCAAGCCTCGCCGCAGTTAAAGCAAATTATGCATTAGGATTTGTTCAGGATAGACTAATTCTTTGCTGGCCACAACCTTCAGAAGCAATGTTGTAATAAGCCTAAAATAAAAAAATGTACAGTGATATTCCGACTATTTCTGGTGGATTTTCGTAGTACGCATCCGTGCATGCTATATCGTCACCTATATTGATAGTTATTGTATCAATGTAATTCACAAATGAAAGAAAAACTAACGTTGTGCCATGAAAAGAAATAGCTTTGGCAGTGTGAAGTTCATGTTCAGTCTCGCTACAAATTGCTCAATTCTTATGACTATTCCAAGTAGTAATTTAGTAGATACTAGTTAGCCTATTACTGGCTAATAAGCTGTTAAAACGGCCAGTGGCCGAAGCCATAGAGTTCTTAGATGCTATTTTTGGTGGAAGTCAACTTAATAAGAAACGTTTAATAAGAAAGTCAGTTTAACTCAATGCTTAATGTTGTCTAACTAAATATTCAAACTTGGCGTGATGTTAATGCATGAAAAAATGATCTAATGTTGAGACGATGTACCAACACTCGGCATACGTATAGCTTCTTGGCGTAGTGATTAAAGACACAGCCTCTCACATGGGAGACTCAAGTTCAAATCCAGTGAGGGCAACAACGTTTATCCCTTCTGATCACAGGCTGGCCAAACTAGGCTTGCCTGGTTCCTTTTCTTTGGTAGTGGGACAATAACACTAGTTTTTCATAACAGTGCAGAGTACACCAACAGCTACCCTCACCCATGATGGTTTAGGTGTGACTGTAATCTCATTTGCAAGGTTATTAAATATACATGCATATTCCCAGTGATTTATCCATTGTGTGAAGTGTCATATTTTTCTCCCTAGATGCTTGTCTTCTGTGAAAGTCCCACTGTCCATCCATGCCCAGCTGCTTGCCTTGGTCCCAACACCCAAACTCCACCTCTAGGTAAATGGAAAACAAGAGCACTACCTCTGGGCATGTGTTTTACTGTTATTTGAGATTATCAGTCAATGCTGGCACCACACTTCAACACTGCAGTCTCAGACTAAACAACATTGTGAAACAGAGCAGTAAGATTATTGGTTTTACCTTAACGAGCCTAACCAACCAGTTTCAGACACGTGTCCTACACATGGCACGGTCTATTCTGACAGACTCCCAACACCCCTTATTTGGTGTATTTCATACTCTTCCCTCAGCACGCAGATACCAGATGCCTCAGATTAAAACAAATAGATTCAAATGTTAATTTATCCATTCTGTAACACATTTTCTTAATAAGCCATAGTGATGTTTAGCTATTTTGCATTTGAATTGTCTATTGTTGTTGGGTTTTTGGGTTTTTGTATCCAGCCTTGTATATTTATGTTTATGTGTATTCTATTTTACTGCATGTTGCAAAAAAATTGCCCCTAGGGGATAAAAAAGACTCTACTCTCTCTCCACCACTTCTCACTGCACAGCCGACGACCTCTCACCTGCCTCTTGCCCCTATGCAACCCTTAACCTCTGCCGAGGCAGCAGCCTGACTCCCAACCTATGACCTAGATGTCAGCCGCTGGAACTGCTCACCACAGCAGAGAATCTGGATGAAGAAGGAGTTAGAAGCCATGGGGCAATGGCGAGGATCCAGACTGGTACTAGTTACTACACACGCACACAAAGGCTTGTTTTATGTATTGTAGATATTCTACAAATGTTATATGCATTCTTGATTAAGGCAGTTTTTGTTGGACATAAAAAAATACTTTTCCTTTTTACATATTGTTAAGTTCATTTCCCTATTGTTGATATCTTGCAGATATTGTGTTTATCAAAATGGTGGTTGCACATTAATATACTCTCGTTAATATAAATATATTTTTAATCATGTCATTGCTGATATCTTGTACATTGATCAAAATGTTTTTTCTTGTATATATTCAGCTGATCAAAATGGTTGTTGCACATTAATATACTCTTGTGTATGTGTATATACATTTAAATCGTTCCATTGTTGATTTTTTTGTACATTTCCAGTTGATCAAAATCATGCTCTGATTATGCTCTGATTTGTGTAAATATCTTTTGACAATTATAATTCATGTTTATCATACCGTTGCAATCTTTTTCATGTCAAATTACTTTAATTAAACATGAACAATTTAAGCCAAGATTCAGATATCGCATGAAACCACTGAACATGATATAGGTGTGAGAATGTTGGAAACGAAAAAAACTCTCATTAAATGGATTCCTACTCCCAGTGGCGTCGTTAGGCCTGGGCGTCCCGGATCTCAAATTGAACAAAAATAATAATAATAAAAAAAATAGCCCCTGATCTATTCATCTATAATTCCGATCGCGCATTATGACAATGTAGACGTGTATGCCGCTAGCATGTATATCGACATTTTCCGCATGTCCATTCAAAACCCTGTGTTTTGTGTCCGGGACCGGGGGGGGGGGGCGTCCTAGCAACGCCTCCGTATTGGGATCCTACCAACGCCGCTGCCTACTCCTATCATGGAAGGAAAACTAAATATTCTAAAAATGTAGACTTCACACAGTAAAAATCACAATTTGTCATGAAAGGAATGATCTCTGCGCATTCAGGGTCAATGCAATATAAATGTAGTATTTCCAGCTTTTTGGTCAACCAACCATCAGTGTATACAAGCTTGTGAAGGTTTTTGTTAGTGTTTATATATAAACAGCCACTTATTTAATGTACAGGTGCTGGTCATATAATTAGAATATCATCAAAAAGTTGATTTATTTCAGTAATTCCATTCAAAAACTGAAACTTGTATAATGTATACATTCATTCCACACAGACTGATATATTTCAGGTGTTTATTCCTTTTAATTTTGATGATTATAACTGACAACTAATGAAAACCCCAAATTCAGTATCTCAGAAAATTAGAATATTGTGAAAAGGTTCAATATTGAAGACACCTGGTGCCACACTCTAATCAGCTAATTAACTCAAAACAC